>JANSTS010006523.1:33701-140393 GCA_026546915.1 Sylvicola fuscatus
TATCGCCATTATCGCCATTATCGCCATTATCACCATTATCCCCAGTATAACCATTTCCAAAATCGTTTGCAGCAAAAGCTATTCATTTGGAAATTGTCGCGATTTTGTACGTTCAGAAAATCGACGGCGATTGAGGTGGGCAGTTGTCATAACGATTTCAGTGCCAAGTATCAAATTTTATAGCGAATATGTGTCAAAACATAATTAAAAACAAAAACAAATTAAGGAAATATAAAAATGAATATAAAACGGAAAATAAAAAGAGAAGTGGCCAATTTTGGTTTTGGACACGTTAAGACGCCTAGAATTGAAGAAATATTACCTTCGATGGATTGCATAACGAATTTAGGGTCTAGTGGTGTCCTGAACTTTCCGATAGCATGGTTTATTTCAACATAAGCGCTAAATTCCGCCCTCATTGAAGACGCTTGATTTTCTTGCAAATGGATTTCTAGCGAAACAAAAATTGCGTAGGGATTGCTGGAGACTTCACTAAAATAAGAAAAAACAAATATTAACAATACTTTTCATTAAAAATTATTGTTGAGTTAACTATAACGACAGTGTCTAACAGTTTAAGTTAGGTTCCAAACCATTTCTTGAACAATAAAACGATGAATGTAACATAAAATCGAGATAATAGGTTCATGTCTATGCTAAGCAATAAGTTGTGTTAACGTTCAGCCCAACTATTTCTCTCGTTAACTTACCTAACTTCAATAAGCTTAACATCCATAGTCACATCAATATCAGATAACACGCTTTCTTGAATTCTCTTAGCGAGCTCCTTGAACTCGGAGCTGTTAGAATTGCTGTAGGCAGGCTCCCAAGCTTCTTCGACACGGAAGGACACTCGATCTGTTAATAAAAGTAATGCAATTCAATTCTATATCCAGTTAACGAAATATGGTATGCATACATCCAACTTCAGTAAGTGGTGCTCCAGAGCCATCTTCATCATCGTCTTCTTCATCCTCGTCGTCACCGTACTGACGCTTTCCACGAATTTGTCGCAAGTTCGATCGCGATGGTGTCTTGCTGTGTCGTTTTGCAACAGTTTTCTGACGATGGCTCTTGTTTAGCACAAGCTTTTCCTTCTCCAGCAGTCGCTTGGTAGATTTCCTCTTGCCCTTACGGCGATGAGTTTTTTCGACAGACCGATGTGACTTACTAGTCTTGTGGTTCGGCTGTTCCTGCGTTTTTTCCACTTCGGAAGTTGGAGCGCCTAATAGATTACCGATACTGCGTCGGATTCGTTTCACGCTTCCCCACAACCAACTGCTGTCGGCCTTTTCGCTGTCGTCAAGAGTAAAAATGTCAGCATCTTCGTCCTCATCGTCCATTGGGTCTGCACTGCGTTTACTCACAGAAGAGGTGTGTTGATGAGGTGCGTTTTCGGATGCATACAATTCGGTGTCCTCAAAAACCAAGTCGGTTTCTCCATGACCCTGAGATAACAAACAAAAAACAAAAAAAAAAGGATGAGTATGTGTGACAAGAAGTCAACATTATGCTGGAATTATGGTATTAACTCGATAGGATACACATGCTTCATTTTTATGGAACAAGTCATTGTATTTTATCTTCTCAACGTATTTTGTATACAAGTATAAAGCAATGCGAAGGCAGCAAGTGGTGCTACAACAGAAACCCACTATTGTCGGCACCATCCCCTGATAATGATCAAATATTCGAGGCACGCGACAACGTTTTTCCCATTCACTATATCTATTTTGGGGGAGAGGTTGGCGAAGGGGTCCAATGGTAACTGCGGAAAGGAGACGAGACTAGCGGTGAAAGTCACATCATTGCGTTCGTTGTTTGCACAAAATCGGCATGAAGAGTAAATAATATCCATTCAAGATTGTTGTTGTCGCAAAGCACGTGGTTAGCCAGCCCCAGTGGTGAGGGTAGTGGATACATAGAGAGAACAATGTGTTCTTAAGAATTTGCCATTATTGATGGCTATATTGACATGCCGGCACGATGCGACGCGTCTTGTTGAGTAAACGCTTTTAACAGGCGCTATTTATAAAATGTTGCAATCTCTGATTGATTGGCATTTTTGTGCGGGAATAAATATTGTCCAAATGGAAGTGCATTCAGAGGTAAAATTCTGAATGGATATCATATGATCAATAAATGTTAAATATATTTACATTCATTTATATTGTACCAATAGTTTTGTTTAACGCTACTAAAGCTTCTTATAAGGAAACATTATGACCAAACGTAAGTCCAATCAGTTTTCATAAATTTTCGTAAACGCTTATACGAAAGGAGCAAAAAAAAGAAATTATACGCTAATTTCGTACATGGAAGTTTGAAAATGAAGACCCTGAACGACTTTGGTAGAGAATTGTTCGCCAGTTTTCCTCGGAGACGTGACACATTCATCGGAAGCGCTAACTTGCGGCGAAACAGATTCTTATATAAACGGACAAGAAGATAAACAACAGAAATTAACACCATGAGAGCGGGTTGACGTTGTAAGAAGTAAAGTTTGCAGACATGACCAACCCGCATGACCCAAAATCTTCCCCTGTCACCACATGCTGCAGAGGAGCAAAAAAGTTAAATGGCCAAAAATCATACCATAATACCCTGAAAAATGATGGGAAATTATTACGACGATGTGTACAGATTACATAATAAGAATGTGCAGAGTCGCAAAAGAAAAGGAATGGTTTTCCTCTGTGGTACCCGCCCGCCCCTGGTTCGATTCCGGTTGTGTCTTTTTTGCGGTAGAATGTTTCCTTTTATTGCTGCATTTATTTGTTTCTCGCGTCCTTTTAAGTTTTAGGTCAATTAAATGATTGTACCGAGACTTTAAATGCAACAAGCGAATGTATCAGAGATAAGCCACAATGTCGGGGAATAAATTTCTTCTTGTTTTCTAATTGAGCGACATAAACGCAGAATGAATTGTTAATTGTATTCATGATCACTTAAATTGCCTTAACTCACAAACGATGATTCACACAAGAACAGTGAGCCTTAACCGAATGTGTTTTTTCTTTTGTATATGATATTTTGAAATAGCCACTCGTCGGAGTGGCGCGGCGCTTAATTGCGCTATATGGTAACAGTTGAAACTTAAAGTGCGTGTGAAGTGGGCTAATTGGTAAAAAGTGAATGAATGATGGCTTTTTTGATTATTTCCTTCATGTTTTTCAATTAATCTTTTCAACAAATGTGTAATAAAAAAAAACTGATCAAGTTTTTAGTCTAGTTGTAATAAATTATTTAAATTTACATAAACGAGTAGCTTCTGCTTTATGACCCTTATGCTCACATTTAATCGACACTCCATTAATTTCGTTGTAAATTATTCACATCACATCGTTTGATGGATCAACGATTTGTTTTATCATTGTTGAATCTCCATCTCCTTTTGCATTTAATGTTAGAAAATTATATGTTTTCTGTTTTCATTCTTCGATATAAATTTAACCTTGTCTCGTCATTAAACTTTGTACTTTAACAAAATAGAGCGCTTTGCTAAATTCAATTTTTATAAGCAGAATCTGCCTCTTTGCCATGGAAGATGAAGTCCAATTGAAAATAATGGCCATTGCTAAATTTATCTTCGAATATTAATTTATGAAGTCTTCGTATACCATAAATTAAGAACAGACTTTTTCATAAATTCTCTTTCAGTTTTGATTTTTTTTTTAGATTCGTGATTTATTTAGTACATTTGTAGGTTAAATATATATTGATTCAAAAGACACAATTTACAAAAGCAAATAAAAAATATAAACCAAGATTTATTTTTAAAATATTTTTAACGGCCTTGAAAACAATGTTGTTCCTGAAATTCTGCTTTCAGGGAAAAAATGCGAGTTTAACTTATTGGCATTCATACCATAAGTCAACAAAAGAAGCAAATGTTTGATAATGGAAAAGATAAAACTCTTTCATAAATAATACAAGATTTAATGCAACAGCATTGAAGACAAAATGATGAGCGTAGAGAAATTTTTAAGGTTAATACCAGCTTATCGCTACAACTTTGATGCATTGAAAGTCTTGCAATTAAGATTAAATGCCTTGTGCAACGGTTAAAAAACACAAATCAATGAAATGAGTTGTTTGAAAAATCTTAATGTACATGTACACACCTGGTCACAACAAAAACAAAAGACTTTCTTAAAATCTTATTCGACAAAAATCCACAGCGCTGATGCACAAGACAATTGCTCCCTACGAACAAAAGCACTTGACGACGCGCCGCTTAAATTCACCACCAACAACAAATAAACTAGAGCCATCGAAAATAACTAGGCCGCACGAACTTCCTTCTAATTTGTGACTTAATCTGATCCTCCAACAGCCTCCACCCCGTATCTAGTCCGTCGCATCTAGTAAATATAATCACGCTTTGCGTTCTCACTAAGTAGCATTAAACGTTGTGGGCGGGAATTTAAAAGTGCCTCTCACAGCGTCGCGACATGTTCGTTATTATGTGACATATTATAATACACGGCATTAAAAATGCATTCTTAGTCTCATATGCACGCGAACATACTTTAGTTTAATCCGTCGCCGAGGTATGCGATAGCGATTTGGCGAAAACAAAAAGACTATAATAATCTACAAATCTGAACGCTCTCACCGGGAGATTGATTGTATTGCATAGGAGGAGGACGCGAACTGATGATTTGCTTCAATTAAATTCATTCATAAGTGGATGTTGCGGCACAATCTTCCAGATGAATTGCGAAGATGTAGGCCATAGAGAGATTGAAATTGTCATTGTCATGATCATTAGAACAATGCGCGACGATAAACAAATGGCACTGCTAAGTCGACGATTTGTTCTAATCAGCATGTAAACACCGTTCAAAATTGCCAACTTGTGTGTTGGTGGGGTTTCAATGTGACTCTAATAAAATATTATATATTTTGAACGCGAGCTGTTGCGCGAGTGCGCTCCAACTGGCCACCAACAATGTAGCATGATTATTTGAGGGTGGATGCTTTTCTCAACTTCAGTAGTGTAAACAAATAAGTTTCTTTTCAAGGTCACAAATATACTTTATGCGCTTTCAAGATGCATTGCAATTAGCACAACAATTGGACTCTATAAAGAATGGTTTTTGTTCATTCTTTTTTAACAACTCAATTAAGGGATGATTTTCTTACTTAATAAAAAATCATTTCATTAAGTCTACTCACATGTATATGGCATTCACTTAAAGAGACTTAGATGCAAAACTCCGTTTAGGGGGATAAAATCAAAACATAACACGCCAGATGATACCGTCTGTCGAGGCTGCCGGCATCACATCCCCTTGCTATTGATTTTACTGGATATGTTTTTTTCTTGCATAAGAACATTATGCGAGCTTCAACGCAACAAACAGAACAACGATTTACACGTGCTACGACCGTGAAGTGTGTAATATCGATGAAATGCACATAGAATAAATGATGCTTATTTACTGGAAAGGTATTGACTCTAATCAATTCTAACGTTTCTGTTTGTTTTGCCCACCAATGCATTAGGAAGAGATATTCTCTCCAATTTTATGCTATGTCAATGTCTCAAAATGTCAAAAGTGCCGATTTGTATCGTGTTCCCCGACACAATCGTTATAAATTTACACCTCCAAAATCGATTCCAATTAAAGACATTATGTGCGAAATGTTCCTAGTTATGTACTCGATTACCTAGATGTCTGCACAAAACTCGCCACTTGTCAGTGCATGAGAATCAATTCATCAATTGAAAGAATATTGTTTACATTGCTGGCAAATCCAGTACAGAACCATGTAATGGTGTAATCATCCCCCGTTCCACCCAGTCCAAACTCTAGACGTATAGAGAAAAGCGTTCGTATATTTAATTTGTGCAGGCGGAAAAGATTTGTTGGCTACATCTCAATTCATTTGATAGTCCACTCTATCTCTTCCTCTCGGCATTTTCTTTTATTGTTTTATGTACGTATTATTTAGAAAATTCACGAGTTCAGCAGGAAATACTTGTCTTCCGTTTAGTACCGCGATTTGTTGAGGCGTGAGAACTTTTTGTCTCTGTTGGCAGCGTTTCAGAAAATAGTCGGTGCGAGGAGTTTTTTGTGTCTGCGGCTTTTACAAAATTCACGTGTGTCACATGATCATCTATCATTTTGTGCCGACGCAATGTGATTAGCTGACGGTAGACGTGCATTAGCAAAGTCGAAAAATTGTTGCCTAGGTCAGGCTTTTACATTTTTAGTAGACACTTGACATTCATTTAATTTATCAACTGTCGGAAGCTCAGCAAACCGAATTTCGTAACCAGATCAATATTTTACAATTTTTGCAAAGATTTTGCAAATTTACGATTTGTAACTAATCAATGCCAGAGCGATATAGATAAAGAAGTTATTCACAAGTAAAAACTGTAGTACTTAATCTACCTGAAAAACAAAAATATGTTTTTATAAAACCATATCAAAAGTTCAAAATTAAACTTGATAATACTTCAATTAATATAACACATACAAAACAATTTCATTTCGTATATGATTATTTTCTTTGATGGACTTTTAACTCCAAAACATTCATACAAATAATTGATAAAACATATAGTACATAAATTCTTATTTAAATTCGATTGCAGATATTCCTAAAAAGTATTCTTCTCACAAAAAATGTTTGGTGGCGAGTGAGGCGACTCATAGAGATCCACATACAACGAAGTTACTGGCATGCGTGCCAAAAGCCAGGCATGGTGAAGCCAAATTGTTATCGCAACAGATTTAGCAAACGGCAACATTGTTTACCTTCTTGTGTGGTTTCTTCTCCACTCCTCAAACCCATTCGGTATCAGCTACAGGCGTTGAGATATCAAATACGGATATTGCGAATTGAAAATTATACCAACAAAGAATGGAAGGAGAGATGCTCGTTTGCTTTCAGCAGGGGTTAAAATTTATTTGTGGAATAGTGTGCAATGTGTATTAAAAAAAGATGTGTAAAAACCAAGAGATCAAGTTTTTTAAACTCCTGTTCTACTCAGCCTGCACTCAGCGGCATTTACCAACCTACAACGAAACCCTATAGGTTGTTACAACCCAATCGTTAAAATCTGTTCTCAATCTGTATCGTAAAATTAATTGAGTTAATTTGGATATACGCTCTGGTTTCAAGTATGGAGCCCTTTACGGTAGATAGAAGTATGGGGCAAGTAACTTCATTTGCCGGCCTGCGTAAGGGTGGTGGAATGGCTTCACGTTATCAGTCGCAATCGATAATGCGATAAACATCTCATAGGATTACTTCAGTGACTGTTGCAATGATGCATTTCCGTGGAAATGCATGTAAAGTCAACACTTTATGAATCGTGTGTACGAATTACGTTTCAAACTTATAATAATTGGTCACTAATTAGATACGCCAATAAGTAATTTAGTTTATCTATCTAACACAAATATTTACATGTTGCAGTTTCACTTAAACTCATGGAATTTAGAAACGAAAGCAAATAGTACAGATAGATTTAACGGAAATGCTTTCCCATTGAAGCCGCACGAATTATTTGTGACATATAGCGTCTTACCTAAAATGTTTGCCTTTCACTTTCATCACAGCATTTGTTTAAAGAAGAAGCAGGCTTTTGGCGTGGCTTGCCCACAGAATCCGCGTTATTGGCGAACCGCCAATTCGAACAGTGTTGAATCACTATAAACTCAGTTATGCGGACAGGCTGTTCTCCTTTAATTTTCACACGAATTTACATTACGAGATTATGTTATATGTACCACACATATTATATTCTAAATTCTTGAATCCTCAGATGTTTACATGCACAACGTATGTACGCACATTCTATTTTAATACAAGCGCACGCAGCTGACGTGATTAACAGCTTGCTGCAACGACTGGCGTACTAGCGCATATAAAATATCAAATAAATTTAGCAAAAATTGTTTCTTGGAATATTCGCCTATATATGAAGGAAGTGCGGTAAGTGTTATGTGTTTGCTGAATTTCTTGGAAACGTACTTGCTGTAATACCTTATCGATTCTAAATTTGTGTACTTTGCTCATTGCATATTTTCAGTATATTGAAAAGTCTCCGTGGAATAGAAAACCGACAAACAAACGAAGCGAAAAAGCGAACGAAAAAATTAATTGATTCGAAACTTAATCCCCCAATTGGAAGATGATCGAATTTTCCAAAACGTATGTATATATGCTAGACTAAAGATGATTGGCGTTGAATTTGTGGGATACTCGGATGAGGGCGCCCAATTATTACAAACTGGGGCTCATTGTTTTGCTAATCAAAACAATGCATTATATTTAATGCATATATGCGTGAATTCTTGCTTTTTCCCTATCTTTTTTGGTGAAACAATATATGAGTTTCTTAACGGAACGCGCTTGATACCATGATGAACAATAAAGTAATTTGTATCGTTTAATTGACAAAATTGTGACCGTTTTATTAATGTGCATCTTTCCACTTAAATTGAATTTCTTGTACGTTTGCTGCGCTTACTCGTAAAAGAAGAATGTCGCGAAAGGGAATAAAGTCAATGATTCATTTGAAGTTAACTCAGATCCATCGTGTAATTATAAAATAAAAACAAAGAGCAAACTATATTTTTTGTCTTATTCGAAGATATATAATTATGACTCCTTGTAAAGAAAAAAACTTCTTAAGAATTGAATAAATAAGCCACAAATTAACTCGATAGATTGGTATTTCCCACCACGAAAAAAAAACATTTTTACATAAAATGTAAATGTCACAGGAATTCAACACAAAATAAACGAAACAAAACAAATGTTTTAAAAATGCCGCAAAGCACCCACACGACGAATTCGCAAAATAAATCTTGTCACTGGATTCATTTAGAAAATTAAGACAAAATAGTTCATTCAACGGCAAACATCTGTGATTCTGATGTCTGTGGTGTAAAGTGAACAACAAGCATATATAGGCAGGGGAAGTGTCACTGGAATGACTCCAAAGTGATAATTTAAAGATGGCAATAGAAAAGCAGCCCACAAAGTCATCGACTCCACCATGGAACCGCGCCATCGACTAGAATAATAATAAGTAGCGCGATTTCGTGTAGTGGGTGGCTGTATTACACAAAAGGACACGCGCAAGTAAGACGCTGTGTACCAGACGATGTATTTCCGTGCGATTAAAGACGAAACAATAAACGCTAGTTAGTTGAGTGGAAAATAGTTTTCATTTAGAACTAGTCTGTTGGATGCACTCAAAAACATTTAAATTAGACGTGACGTCGTTTCATTTGCTTTCACCAAAACACCCAATTAATACTTAACATTTAATATTGCGATAAATACGGATAATATAGATCACAATGTGGCGGGATTAGGAAAGCCACTGAGACTAGAGCCGCAGCTTCTTTGTCCTCCATCGTAAAGTGAGAAATTATACAATTTCGATTTGTACAAAGATTTTCTTCTTATGCTTTCTGGCGTCTGAGTGCGATATTGCTTCAGCTTGGTTCCATCAGCTTATGTCTACTTTGTAGCATATCGGCCTCGCACAACAATAACTATGTGGCATGTTTAAAGCTACATAGCCGCATAATATGTTGGTATAACTGGTCAAAAAGGCACGGCACATATTAGGCATGAAATTAGTGTGTATCTCGTTATTCAATGAAATGGCCGCGCACTCAAAAAGCGTGATGAGCTTATCATCAATTTGGTGGAAGAGAAAGTTGAAAATGGCCTTGAAAGATATTGCTTATGGCTATGATATAAATAGGCAGAAGTTATTTAAGAAAAAAATTAAATCACTTGGTACCCACAGATGTAAACAAGGAGTGCGCGGTTTATGTAAACGATTGACGACTCACAATCTAATGAATGAAACCGTATAGAATTGAAAAATTATTCAAGTTTCACTTTTCTTCTACCGAATGAATTATTATTAATGATGGGGAATTTAAATTTTTTAAGAATGAAGGAATCAAGCATTTTGTTTTTAGTAGGTTTCTCAACTTTTTGCATTTATATTATTGTACCATTAATAAATGACCGGATAGACGTAATTTAAATACCTCTACGTTTATTCAAACATATTCAAATCGAATTATAAAAAAGGAATTTTAATGAACCAGGTCGGTTCAACTTATTGGCATTGTTTCTGCGGTTTCACGAAAATGCACCTGCATTTCAATACAAAATTAGCATCATCTCACCCATTCATTAAATTATGTAAGTCAACATTAAGAAAGAAAGTGTTTACGCAGCAGCACACACATGGTGGCTGTTTTCTTGTTTGAGTTGTATCTTGTATGTACTCGTATAACACAAGGAAAACACACGTTTACATATTTCATTCTGAAGATGACATATTTATCATAAAATTATCTAAATGCATTCCAATGGGAATACTTCCATTAGGTATGTGTGAGTGTTTGTGTATCAAAAAAACATTTGAGGAGTCATTACAGTTCATTAAAGTCAATTAATCAAAATTAAAAGCCCTTTGAAGTGGAAGATTAGATTATAGATTAAAGGGATGCATTATTGAGTGAGATTTTTACAAATTACAGGAATTGTAAAGACTAAATCACGGTTTTTAGTAGGATTTCCGATCACTGTTCTCTTACAATTTTCTTAAGCAATGAAAGTGATCCTTTAAAAAGTTACAGAAATAAAATGTGGTGTTACGCATTTTAAGCAAATGCACTGCTTAAATGTGCATATGTGGATTCAGACTACATCAAAATGCCAACACACGAGGGTAGAACTAGAAGCACTTAGAGCATGCAAATGTCACTTCATTGTGACACAAGAGTGAAGAGAATAAAATATCCTAGCTCAGGAGCACAACAACAAAACGGCATTTAAGAGGACGAGTTTGCTGATGTGATTCGGTGGCTGCGCTTCTTCGGATGATGGATGGGACGTACAATGTCGCATATAAGTGACACCGACTTTTCCCTGCATCCACTTGTGGGTGTTTACAAGTCCTTTGACCCTAATACTCGTGTGCCTTCATACGTTGCCCTCCATTTATTTCTACTGTTACTTTCATTGAATGGCTTTCATTTTATTGTCAACGATAAATGTGTGGAATTTTTGCTCAGCTGTGAGGTACATAAAATCGAAGAAAAGATCATAAATCAAACCATCTAATTAGAATCTGTTGAAATTGTTATCATTATGGTTACCAAAAATACTAATCGCTGAGATTTTATGACAAATTATTTTGTATGCTAAGAGTTTATGTCAATAGTAATGGTTTAAAAACAGATTCTATTCCAGAGAGGCGCATAAATAGAAAAGCATATCTTTATTTATTATAAAATGTTTAAGAACATCTAAATTTTCCGTTTATTGCAAAACTTTATTCGAAGTCACCCTAAATATAGGTTGTACACTCATCATATGGCATCAACTTTCAATGGGTTTTTCTTCGGCGTCATTCAGTAGCATTATGCATGTGCTTTCTTTAAATCAAAAATTAATGGAAACATTCCCAAATGACAGAGTAAATGATCATTGAAATATATTGATGTGAATAGAATTTATAGCACCTTATTATATACCATCGCATTTCTTTGACTATATTTTTGTTGTCTCTTCAGTCAAACGTAGTCGCTAGGAAAGAAAAGCGAAGCAAACATTTACTAAATACCTTTCTTATCGGTCATTCGGATGGAGGTTTCCCATTCTCACATATTTTCCTCGACGAATGTACAAACGCGGTGTGTTTGTTATCTTTCATTAAGAGATAATTATAAACAGATATGTGTACGCTAAAGAGAAGGAAGCTTGCATGTAGGTACAGAAAATATTTGTATTGATCAAGCATGATGAAAACGCATCTTGATGGTTGTAAGTACGGTGTAGTGGCTGTTAATTGAGTTTAAGTATTTGATCCGAATTTGGGCTGATAAACTCTTGCGGCAACTCTTCACCTGTGTAATTACTACATTTTAGTTAAATGCACTTTATGTTCAAAATGGTCTACATGTTGCTCAAATTAATATTGACTCACAACTGTCAATTAAATGCCTTAAAGTAAACAGAAAGTCGTCGTGCTATCATAAACTCGGTCACTCGCATAATAATCATTACAATCAACTATGACGACAACACAAGTCACAGATAAAGAGTTAGTGGGGGATGGCAGGTATTTTGGCAAGACTGGCGGTGGCGCCAGCTACCAATTACACTTAGAGCGAAATGTTTGAATAAACAATAGGTATATGTCATTTGAATTTTAAGTCAGCCAGTAATTATATTTAAATAAAAAGACATCACCCAATCTTGTTTATTGGTTGTCCTCCATACAAATATATTTATTTAAACAGCAGAATAATATGCTAAGCTATTAAAACTCTTGCCAGTGTTGGGTTATGATAAAAAATTACAATCAGTTAAATAATTTATGCAAAGCAAATGTAGTTATTGCTTATAACTAAAAAGTAATAATCATTTTCATTTAACATTTATAGCTCCTACAATAATTATAATTCAATTTCTTATTCTTCTTTCTTAATAAGGGTAACAACGTTGTAAATATGCGAGTTTTAATTTTTTTTAAATCGTTTAATGATAAAGTGCGTTGGGTGTCTGCGCTTATAAATCAAAATCTTATCAATGAGTCATACTTTGGCATTACCACATTTACCACAGCAAAAGTTCAGAAGATTGAATCACTGTCCAGTGCCCATCTTACTTAGTTAATTGCTCATTTTATGCAAATTTCATTGACATGTGAGTGGCAAATATTAATAGCTTTGGCAAACTTCTTTTGTTTTCCGCTCCCACCGATGACTTCATCAAGCGCATGTCTGCATTTGTGATTAAATCGCAACCAATAACCACATCCATGACGATGTACAACGTTTTTTTTTTTTCTTTAAGTAATTATTGATTTAAAGACAAACAATAAATTTTTTTTTCAAATATTTAAGTTTGGACGGAGTGTCGGTATAGGCACGCGTCAGTTAAACTTTGATTAGCTGCGACTCTGGCGAGGACAGGGCGGTGTCGACGGTCGGTCCAATAGTTGCGACATTCGTTTTATAGATTCTTCAGGCCTCCTTTCCTTACCGAAACGAAAACGCGAGCGCATGAACAATTGACTTGGCGCGTTGGGGATTCTTCTTTCGACCACGTATTTGTTTGGATAAAAGAAGCGCGTGCGTGCGTGCGTGCGTCCGAAGAAAGAAAACTTTTATATGACACTGTGAGAACGAAAGTCACTTATGTCATGATTTTTAATAGACTGTAATTCGTCGGTGTGTGAGAGTGAGTCGGTTTCGTTCACTGTCTGTTCTTTTTGGCGGTTTTCATTTATTCAATCCATTTGATTGTAAATTGTTAAGATCGGGCTATATATGGAACCTCGATTTTATATTTTAAAATACACGATCGTATGCATAATTTATGTCGATCATTAAAATATGTTACATCACAAAACAGTGAGATCGTGATTTTCTCAAAAAGAGCATCTACATAAAGTCTCAATGTCTGGAATAATCGGAAAAAAACGCCTTTTTTCAGCAGATGGTTTGTTGTCCTTCGCCATTTATTAGAATGTTTGCAAACACTTTGGTCTCTCATCGTTTAAAAGAACTCTTCGAATTTGATATTTTCTATCAATTTTTTGTTTTTTGCTCTTGTCAAAAATAAACAACGAATATTGTTCTTTGCAAAAAAGGAGATGCTAAATAAGTGCTCTTGCTAACCAAAACGATGTTCAAATATGTGATCAACTAATTATGCAGTGCCAAAATGCACTTAGAAAATCCATCAGCGCGATATTTTACCAATTTTAACGGCGAAAGGAGTAAAACAGTGATTATTTGTTTGACCTCAATCAAATACGTGCTCTTTTCATGCCGTAAAGTTGGCGGGCAACTTTGAAATGCGTTAACTTTGCGAATGCAATCAACATTATCATATTTAATTATGGCTACATTAAATTATCAAAATATTAGATTTTTGGACGATCAATCATTGTGACAAATTAATTCAAAGATGACATCGAATTGATGACTTAATCAAACTAATAAAACGCTCAAAGAGAAGCGATGTGTTAAAGAATAAAAATAAATACGCGCAGCCTCCAGTGACTAAGTGGCCGAGCAAATGCCTTGACACAAGGCGGTTTCTACGCAGACGAACCTTTAAGAAAATGCAAATCTTCTAAATGAAAGACGATTAATTACAAAGATGAACTGTAAAAGGTCTCAAGGGTTTGCTGCGCCTCTGCGAGAGTGACGCAAAGCTTGGCTTTAGTTTTCATATGGAACCGGTTGATAGCTGATGCTGTGGCGCGGCGCGGCGGTTGGCAAATTTTATGTTGCACACACCTTATGGCACAAGCATTTATTTTATGTTTCCCATTTTTTGAGTTACACAGAAGAACCATTCGTCTTTTAGTGCGAAAATGTGCAAAGTTTTGTGATTTTCGTCTTGACTTCTCTTAGCAAATTGTAGGCAGTTGTTTGCTAATTAAAATGTCTTTGAAGAACGTTAAAAAAAAGTCAACACAAGTCATTGACCAGTTTTTGTTAAATCTTGAACTTTCAATCTCGCTGAATAACTAAACAAATTAAGAAATATTAACTGTTAAAAAGGAACAGATAGAAAATAGTATAATCAAACAGCTGCTAATTACGCTTCGATTGCATAAAACAATATAGTTAAAGTTATGTAAAGGTTATTCGGCCATTAAGAAAAGAGTTGCAGTCCTCTTAAGATGATGTCATTGGGCAATATGTAATGTGTATCGACTGAGCATATAAAAGTATACATATGTAATGTCATAACTCAAACTGGGTGATTAAGCCTTTTCTCGCCATACATGCTCTTAAGTACATAATATAAACATGTTGCATTTAAATCGTATGGTGCATATGAAAATATGTTGCGTATAGTTTTCAGCTCAAACGAATGCGGCTTGTCCCGAAATATATAATTCGTTTTCCTTTATGCGTCTCGCGATTGTATTAAACGCTGCACAATAAAAGTCTTAAAGTATATAACATTGTGGTAAAACTGTTGGGCATCCACAAGAATTAAAATCCCGCATTGGTGAGTACGAGCGTGCGAGTGTGTATGGTGATCAGCATAAAGATTTCGGGCTGAATGAAATGTCTGCATAGCCTTTCTTTGTACAAATCCTAATTCTTATAACTTCTTTCTTGCGATCAACGTTTATTGGCTTGTGAGATTTTTTGGGTATTGTTATTGTTATACAATTTGCATAAACATACCGATTTTTATGTCTGTGGCATTATGTGAACAGATTAGTTTTAGACATGAGTATTGCTCGGCTGCTTTTTCGATTGACCTACACGCAAACGTTTTAATTAAATAAATGTTAGTTATATATAGGGAGAAAATGTTTTATAAAGTTTTAAATAAATGATAGCGCCAGACACTCTGACTTTAAATTGACAGACCGCAGACTTGAAAAAAAACATTTAACATGCGCTCAATGGGAGGTTTTGCCACTCCTTCTGTCTTTTATTTCTTGCGATGAGTTTCACGTCTGGTCTGTCTGGCAGTCTTTTTAGCCGCGTACAAATATAGTCATCGGATGATATAATGCGACGCGTTCAAAAAAACCATTTGTCAAAATGTTTGGTTCGTTTTTGGGAAAACATTCAATAGTCGTGAGAGAAGCCAGCCTAATCATTTTTTTCTTCGTTCATGTTGACCTTTGAATAATGTTTTAAGAAACATTAGTGATAACCTCTTGCTCAAAATTATAATTAATTTCCCTTAGTTTGTGGATCTTTCTCTGGACAAACCTTCCCGTTTCAAATTTTCTTCATGCATAGATCGATTTCATGTATGAAGCACACTTATTGAATGAAAGTCGAGAGGCTAATGGTGAATGTTATGATTTATAACAACCATTATGTAGATACATAATTGGAAACCGAATGCGCCATTAAAGGATCTTTAGCCGCAAACAAAATAAATGCTTATTAACTAAAGTATATACACACATTGACTGTTAATACAATCTTAAATGTCAGAAGTCAAACAATATTTAAGTCATGAACGTGAATAATGCCTATATTCAATATATGCAAAAAGACGCCAAAAATCATAAATCCTCAAATTTATATGCAACAGTCACGTTCAGTTTTCTTGTTTCGCAATTGATGCACTTGCAGTTTTCAAACACTTTAATGCTTGTGAGTGGCATACAAAATTGATGTTTTTTTTTTCAAAAGTTATAAATATACATTTACAAAGAAAATTATTTGTGAGCCACATGGTCAATTATTAAATGCAGGAAAATAGTTTAATGAGGCTTATTTGGGTCAATAAATTGCTTTAATACGAACATTTTAATTTTCATTAACAGAAATGTTTTTCGCGTACAACTTATTTCCGCCACAGCCACAAAACTGATGCGTCTGGATAATGTCGCATCAGGAAAGTGAACATGATCCAATTGCCACATTTTCAATTTTAATTTAGGCACACAAGAAATTGTGCTTTCTTATGCAAACATGCCTAGTAGATAACTTCATGTTGGGAGCGTCACTTATTTTGCCGGCTGTCGGCAGAAACACGCACATGCTGGCGATTAACCATATACCCACTTGCCAGTTGCCACACATTCCCGGTATGCGAACGTTTTCGGGCCGCGATCATCATATCGCGATTCGCGCTCACCTCATCAAAACGATCGCATTTCATCGTGCGAGAAGTGCGAATCGCGACGGTGTTACTTGAGAGCGGCGAGAGCTTCCACAAATTAAAGAAGCGCGCTAGCCAGACATTTTTTATCATCAATAAAAAAATATAAATGCAAAGTGAAGAAGTCTCATACGCAGATCAATTACAACAAAATCAACGTAAATGTGGAAAAGCCGCATTTGAATTTTATAATTTAAATACAGAAAAGAGTTTGGCGACTTAGAACTTAAGCTTACTATCAAATAGCATTAAGAAGTTGCTAGAATTTTAATGAATATAATTCTTCGTGGTTATTTTTAAATGTATTTACATTTTTTTCCGTGTTGTTCTGGCTGCCACTTAACTTATATGCAGCTTATTTTTACATTCTTCGCCGGTGATTTATATCATTTGCCTTCCAACTCTCTTTTGCCATCTTCCACAAATACATGAACAACGAGCAAACTTCGCGCGCCACACAGCTAAATCGTTCCAGACGTGATGTGACTGTAAGAAGGTGCAGAAGCGCACCCGCAATTCACGGTAAGACAAACTGGCACGTTTGAATTCCAAAAACGACCCTTCATACTCTTTGTATTGCTCCAAAAAGAAATTAACACCCAATAGAAGTGGTGTTGAAATGATAAAACAATCGTTGGTTCACGTTTGGTGCAGGAAAGAGTGCAGCGAGGAGATTTACGATCTATGCAGATTGTTTTATGAGAAAGCGCCGATATTCCCCCGACAATAGATAAGTGCATCGAGATAAGCGCGCATTATTATAGTGCATTATGGATGCGCGGTTTGACGCACCTCGCCTGGCTCTTTGGTGTTTCCATTGACCCAGAGGCGCTAATAATTACGAGATGGGTGTGCTCCTAAGTCCTAATACCGTTGCTTCATTATAGTCATCGTACAGTCATGCACTGAGTACAGCCATTTTAGTGCACATTAGTTCTTTCGTTTTGCTTGTTTAACAGTTTAAGACTGATTGCAGACCCGTAATCTTAATCTTCGTCTTGGTGTGTCTTATTGTTCTTTGAATGCAGGCAGAGACTTTTATGTATGGATTAATTGTAGGGTCCACATTGTGGGTAGGATAAAGTCGAATATTTAGGTTAATATGGAATTCTTCTAAGCAAATGAGACATAATTCATAATTCTGATAACGGTAATACTAAGTCTCCGATAATTAATTTTATTTCGCGCACTTAATGGCATTTGCTCCGCGGACTAATGACTTCGCGAATCCAAATGATCATCAACGCAATTAGCAGACGTTAATACTCTAGAACCATAAAAAAGCGGATTAGTGATTCATCTAAAAGGTAATAAAATCGAAAAGTCCTCAGCAGTGGCGTCAAACGGTATCAAACCAGAGAAAATGATTCGAATCTATTAAATGTTCATACTTTTGTGCAAGGTTCTTCTAGTTTAATGTCGCGTTAATTGAGTGCTCATTAGTATGCGACGCATCAGGTTTTTTGTTAAGAAATGCGCGAATTCTGATGGCACACATTTCATCGTTAGCGCAAATAAACGAGTCGAGATTCTTCGTTATTGTGAATTGGCACTGAAAATATTCGTAGAAAACTCGAAAATGATAAAAATAAACCGCTAGCCCGCAATAAAACAGCCTTTGGGCCCATTAAGAAGCCCATCGTTATGAAATTCAACTATTGCCGAGGCGCGACTTAATCGTTAAGCTTAAATTGATAAGTATGCACAAATAACTCTACGCTCAATTCATACAGTAATTATATGAGTTATCATATGTCATTAGTTATTACACATATATGAATGTTGTGTCATGCCACTCTAAAATAAACTTGACCTTCTTGATTATTCACATCATCATATCGCACCGCATCGTGAAGCCACAGCCAAAGCTCAATCGATGTTTACATAAAACATTCAAATGAAAACGAAATTGTAATCTTGTTTGGTATTGCCAAAAAGATGAAAATGAAGAGATCAACAAATTGTGAAAACGTCACCGATTACATAAGTGGCGCGGTGTAAATATGTGCAGAAGAAATCTTCAGAGCTTTTAGCCGGGAGTATGTTTGGTATGGTTTGTAAATGCTGTTAACGCGATCGACGATAAAATAAATCTTAAAACTCCAAGATTAATTTGTTTAAGGTATGAACATATGTTTTATCTGTAATTTTACGACTTTTAAGTTCATCTAAATGTTGAAATGGCCAGATAATGTAAATTAAACATAAAAAAGTGAGCATTTGTCGTTTTGACGATTTACATTTTTGAAAGGTGACCCTGTCAGTTGAAAAAAACTGTTGAAAGAACTATTAATAAGTTAATAGTAAGTTTAAAAACCAAATTTTAGCGCCACAACAATAATAAAAACGAGAAAATCAGGTAAATAAAATTTCAAACAAAAGATTTCTGATTTATAGCACAAGATCGTCTTTTGGTTGGAAATTCCAGTGTCTTTAGTCAAACAAAGGAACATACTTGTGACAAACCGTCGAACCATTGACTAAATAAGTCTCCTGGAACCTATTTCACCTAAACGTAAGATAATCCAATTTAAATAAACTGAAGGCCGAATAAAGGAAAAAACAAATTCAAATTTGCCATGGTAAAGACTTTTTTTTTCGAATCGAAGAAAAATCAAAGATAAGATTCCGCTTAAATATGTACTAACTACAAATAAGTGGCTTATCATTTGATGATAAATATTTATGAATTTTGGGACATTCCTGATAAGAACAACTGCAGCACGTAACAGACCGTGATCGATTTTCGGCAGCGGCGAACTTTCGAAGCACGTGCAAAAGCTTTGATTTTCTACCGGCATTGATTAATTGGGTCTTAAAGTCAAAAAAAAAAAAAAACTCTGCCCGAAAATACCGTTTGGACTGCGATTGCGGAAGAACAAATAAATTCACTTAACATACGTACATGTAAAATGTATGCACCGCACTGCAAGTTTCAAGTATCATGCAAAAGTGCCTTTACGAAATCCGTAGCATAAGATCAGCAGGAGCATGAAGCACGTTCAAAATATTGTACAATAAAATCGTCAAACTGGTTTATGCAACGCGGCACATACTGGGATGAATGGCGAGGCAAGACACGTTCAACGAAAAATATACATAAGCTCATTTTATAAGATATGTTGAAGACCAAAAATAAGTCGCTCTGCACTGCATGTATCCAATATATGATATGATTCCCTTCAAGCATAAAAACTATGAGTAAAAAAAGAATTCAGAAAATAATCTTGACCGTCTCTGGGACCTCGTCGATCGTAAAATACAACAGCGACGAATATTTCTTTCCTTTAATTACGGATCGCGTCTGCTTTGCGTTTTTGCAAGTTAAACAAAAAAAAAATGGTTTGCCCTCCACATATATTTGCCATGGGTTGGGACGTCTTGGCGAACCGCAACAAGTTTCGCACGGTTGCTTAGCACTATATACGGTGTATTCCTTTATGCGAGGGATTTAACAGAAGTTTAAACACTTTTAATGCTGCGAGGATGCTAAAATGCAGAATCGGGTCAACCGCCTATACGGTCACATTGAGCGTCTGGAATAATGAAAGATGACAAAGTCGCTGTGCACGCGTGACTCATCTGAAATGCATCTCGCGCCATTGCATGAGTGTCAAACTCAAAAACATTCCTCTTTGGCGACATGACAGTGGGGAATGGATGGCGCTAAGATCTGCTTCACTGCGACAGCATCTGGCTAACTGGCATGGCGGTTTGTTTTTATTTGTGTGGACAAATTCGATTTATGTTTGATTGATTAGTTGACGTATGAAAAATCTGTGCATTGGAAAATCGACCGTCATTAACAGATGAATCACATCCAGTTTTATTGGTTGTCACGACCAATAAATAAAAACAACGAAGAAATTGAAATCCCAATTCATTTGGGACAAAGTCCCAATTTGCTTTATTTCAACAACAAACTTTAAACCATGTCGACATGCTAAATGCCAATTCATACGATTTTATATGCAAGATGAAAATTGTTCAACAAGACTATTAATTAAAACTTAAACAGTTTCTGGTTGTTACGATGATGGATTTGAAGAAAATCAACCCAATATATAAACAACAGATCAGCACAGAACCGAGAAGCGTTTTCGCTAATCCGTTTTCTACATAATAAAGATATTCCAGACAACACCCTCAGATTTTTCCTAATAAATCCTGATAAAAATTGCTTTTATTGTAGAAAGACGCGAGTTGAAAAAGCACCAACAACGCGGCCATCATGTCGAAGAGGAACCAAGATCTTGTTCATATATTGTGTTAAATTTTCGCTAGAATAAATGAGCGATAGCTGAAATGCATTCTGGTCACGTAGCCCTTGGAAATGTTCATAGCAATGGCAACACTTTGCTTTCTCCTCCGCTAAATGTAAGCGAGCCCTGACTGTCTTCATTCTGTGCAGTGTTTGGATGCTCTGGCCTCTGACAACAAACGAACGACCGAACGAAGAAAAAAAATCCAATCTTGCAAAGGCAATATTTTTATATAAAAGAAATTATCGCCGCCAAAAACTATGCGGGAGGACCGCCACAGTGGCGTGTTGGGGAGGAAAGGGATGAAGTGTGAAATATGAAGTTGAGAGAACTTGATGATGTGGAACGCTTAATCCTGTTTAACAAATAATGACAAATAGTGTTTGCGCGAAGTGTCAATATCGAGATGAATGTCTTTGGCTTCCGTCGCGGCGTGTTAAATTGCGCGTCTTAATACATTATTTGCTAGCACGTCTTGGCTGCTGTAGTCGCAGCGATTGATACACTCGCTTCTAAAAATGTTGACTGATTTGAATTTTGAATATTTATTTAGACCGAACTTGCTATTTCTTCAGTCTGTTACCCTGTTACGACGAAGCAAAGATCACATGCGACGAAGATCGCTGCTATTTCAAGGGCTATAAAATATTTTACATACTTTTAATTTGTTTACGTGAATGAATTTGTAAACATTGCTTGGACTAAACAATCAATCACACTGAACATGGGAGACCTACAACGAATATTATTTGGAGATTGCCAACTAATTTCTTGATACAATTTTTTTTTTAAGATGTGAAGTAATAGGATGAGTTTCTTGGTTGTGGTGTAGTATGTGAGCTGGGAAGGGCTGTGAGTAATTTTATATTTTGGGACTACCAACTCCAACATTTTATTATTCATTCGTCTGTCAGACGTTTATGAGCTTCACATTTAAATATCACCACCAGTGACCAGATGTGTGGTAAAATCTGAATTGGAGTCGATCAAGGAAAGAAAAAAAAGTCTACTCAGCAGTAATTCCAAAATGCTGACTTGCTGTATTACTCACAAACTATTTCAAACTGCCGGACATTTGCAAATCTAATTAGCCTGCGTCGCGTTGCTTTGACTTTGAGGATTTATTTTTAGGAGGGAGCATCGTAATCGCCAAATGAATTGTGTATACAACATGAAGATTATGTATGCGTTCTCCGGGCCAGAACGCGAGCGATGTGGTTGAAAAATGAAAACTGTAACACATCTTGAAAACGTCTTTGTGGCTGATGGCTGCGCGAGCGTCTTAGTCACCAGTGTTCCTCCACATTTTCGCCGGCTTAAATGTTTATGCATGTTCACTGGTGAGGGGCATTAAACAGAACATTTATTTTATACACACTTTAGACTTTAGAGTCGACTTCAAGGAGACTTATGGACTCTGCTAAATAATGAGATCATACAATGTTTTAAGTATATTCTATGGGCAGCAGCTGACAAGTTTTGTGGCGCGACGCGAAAGATGATGACATACCAGAAACTGGATCTTGTATTTAAGGCATGCGAGCGCGCACAGAAAAGTAAGTGTTCTTCTGTCTAAGAACGCTGGCGGAGGAGTTAAAACTTTAACGCGATGAGATCATGGAGATGACGATTGGTCGGCTTTGTGAGGGCGCTCCAATAGACGCATTCTTATCTAGCACAGCGCGTTCGCTTTTTTTTTATCCAAAATTTTGAAACGGACAATATTCCAAGTGGTGGAAATTAGAAGCGAGTGCCGAAGCAGATCATTCAACTCGCCTGGCACTGATGACCCGCGAGTCAGAACTCAGAGTTACACAGAATTAGGTCGCCCCGAAATTGTTGCTGCGATAATGAGCCACCGCAGCGATGGGCAGCGCGAAGCGTTTGAATTTCGCGAGTCAGATAGGTTACAGAGTATCGGCACACAGTCGCCAGGCGTACAGGCCAAACTCTACATTTCATCCTCCTATTTTATTGTGACTTCTAAAATTAACCAATGGGCATTCAATTTTTTGTGGTTTATGATAGTAAAGGTTAGTATAATCGCAGTGTTAAGTACCCTTTTTAAGCGATAATCCACCACTTATCAGCTTACTGGAGCGATATCAATGGCACTGATATACTTTTTTTTTCGCTGAGTGCGTCTTCTCTGATTTGGAATTTTCAGCTCGGCAGCCGGCTCTTGGCAGCCACTTTACAGCTAAAATTTCGGTTATCGCCAATTATGGCCAAATTTGTACAGCCTTCCACAAAATGGGACTGCTCGAGCATAATTAAATTCATTTCATCTCGTCCGTTTAATAAAAAACATAATATTGTTTCCAAAATTAATCTTGCTACATTCTCTTTATGTCTATTGAGTTTAATGTTGCACATTCAAATTTTAATGATCAAATTGAAAAATTTAGGTCAACAGTGATACTATGGTTTCATGTAAATGATGTTTGTAATTTAACTGATTAATATTTTTATTCTCATCCTATTTATATTATTTGATGCAAAAGAGCTGTGCTATTGTCGGCGCGACATCGTTAAACGCATTTTTCGTCCATCGAGTTCTCAAGGCCACCGAGGCGATGTAAAATCTCACTAAATTTTCAAACGGTTAATTCATTTAACGGTAAATTTAATATTTGTTGTAGGATTAAATGTGTAAAAAGCCAGACAATTTTATATTTTCGTCAACGTTTTGTCTCTTTTTAATTGGAAAAGTAAAAAGGATAGATTTTGTTTAGCTTTGGAGCCGTATAAAAACCGGTTTAGGACGAATTGCAACACTTTTGAATGAGAAATGTATGGCGAAGTTGTGAAGGAAAAAAATTCTTACCTTTGAATAGGCAACTTGCATTCCAGAGCAAATGACTATGAACACAAACGCGACTGTCCAAGGGCCACATCCGATTTTGTGGCACTGGGGCTTGGACCCCATTTTGATGGTATTTCCGAAAAACTGCTCGCCTCCAATAGTTAGATTCACTGCACGCTGATCTTTTAGTTTCAGAACTTAATCTTCTTCTCTTTTTTTTTCGATGTTAACTAGCGTTTGTTTTTTACTTAAAATCAAATAAAGTCACCTACACTGTTGTAAGTAGAAGAGACAACTGATTTATTTATGTGTTTTCTTAATATTTACGAGCACAAACGTTTCATGTTTTACAAACAGTCTCCTCGAGAGGATTTCAAGAAGAAAAATATTTATAGGTTGCTTCCTGTCCGCGTGCTGCGGTTGAATTTGATCGACTTTTATTCCGGTTTGAACGGTTTTTTTGCCCAGACAACTAATAACCAGCACTTTTCCTTCACAAATAATTTTCTTCTTGAAATCACGTAGTTTTAACCGGCGTTAAACTGATTTTATCTTCAAAGTACAAAAAAAACCCGCGCTGCATCTTATCTATAATTTTCTTTTGACACTTTTCTGTTCAATTAAAATTAGGTCACTTTTGTCGCCTGATTAAGGAAGAGTTATCGCCAAAAAAAACAACCGTTCGTCAAGAACAAAAAACGCGGACTCTAAATCTTATTGAGTGATTTTTTATGAAGTTAAACACCAGACCAGACAAGTCTAGTCGTCGAATGCTAAATTTAAACGCACACGTCTCTTCTACATGTGTGCACAAATTCTTAATCTGCCAACAGTCAATTCGCCACGAGTTTTTGAATCAAAGTTACAGAAATAAAATACACGCGACAAAGGAATTCTATTCCACAAAAAAAAATTTTTTAAACAAACTAAAACGTTTAGGAACAATGAAAAAATAAAATTATACCCAAAAAAACAGAAAAAACAACGAAAATCGGCACTAATTCCAGGAAGCCAAGAGAACTGTTCCCCGAATCGACCGAACTCCGCGGAATCAAAATAGTCTGTGAGCGTAGCGACTGCTGTCTGCTGAGCACAACTGTGGCTCGACCCGATAGCAATTTAAACTTGAGGCTTTTGTCAGCGCGCGCGGTATCGCGAACTGAAGAGTCGCCGATGCGCGATGGCATTCGCGTTCACACTTACGAGTTTACGAACTGCGAGACGACCGACGAAGCTTTTGTCGGCTTTGTGGCCTGTGGGCTGTGGCTCGACCGCGGCCTGCGCTTCAATCACAGGAGCAATTTAATCATGGACGACGAATTAATTGGGGGAAACGAATTTTAACAACAAAAACGTTTGACTTACAGCGCGACGCGATGGTACGGGCGCGAAGCGTCGCTTAACGCCAGCTCGTGACTGACGAGTTACCAGCGAGAAACGGATGCAGAGTAACTTTGTAAAAGGAACCTTCCAAAGTACACTGTCTGCACTTTTAATGAGGCAAGTAGCTTGTACAAACAATCAAAGTATTTTTTCTTTACGATTTTTGTTTAAAAAATCTCCTTGACTGCGCATGCGCCCTAGAGTTATGGAAATAATTCAATGAGGATAACCCTTTGTTAGGACCAATTACGTTGGGATTACTAGAGACAATATAAATATCAGGAATGCCGCTCTTTAACGCGTGACAAAAGTCGCCACCCCCAATGTTTAGCGAGAGAAGTCACGTGTCCCTCGATTGTGCGCAAGACTCACAAAAGCACGTGCCGATATTAACAGTCGTCAATTGGAATCGCTCTTCGAATTTCTCTGTTTATATTTTCAGTCTCATTCAAATGTAGTAAATCCATAAAGTAACTCAAATCGAATGATTCTAGTTGAAAGGGAAAACAAATGATCGAAAGTGAAATGATTAAGTACGATTCCCAAAAAGTGCAATCGTGCTGTCGAACTCTTATCAGTTATCACTAGACTCCACCCCTTATTGCTTCCAAAAATTTACTAAACGGCGCATGTCTTGCATAAAAACACATGTTGGTCCAATTTTTGTGTTTTATTATATAAATTACTATTTTTCTTTAAATTGGAGAATATTATACTCACGATATTTTCTGATATATAATTTTAAAAATTTATGCAAAATATTTAAAAAATGGTTGGTTAAATTTAAATTAAATCTTTTTGATATTACCTTTGTTTATTTTTTTTATTTCAATTATTATTGTTTATTCAGTATTTAAATTAAGACATTTTTTGCACAAATTGGCACAGATAAACGTTAAAATACCCACAGACGATTAAACTTGTCCGGGAAAATATGATTTAATTAACCCATTTATTTATGAGGATTTTTTACTACAAAGTATCATCATCTTTCTTAAAACTTTGTAACGGTCGTATTAGACAATGTTAAACTAGCAGGTCCAACAACTTAACAATACCAAATAAGTTGTACTAGTACTAGAATATAAATTTGCTCTAAGTATAGAACGAAAGTGCTAGAAATATTTAAATGGATTTTTATTTAAATTAAAAATGATACATTTATGAAATTATTTCCAAATATATTGCAATATTTGTATTTATATAGATTATAAAAACTACAATTAAATAAAAATACGCACTGCATTTTCTGATTGGAAATAGTAAATGGTTCAGCAATCAGACTTTCAATCGTCAAAAAGTATCGATGTAAAGTAATCGATTATCAAAAACTTCGCACCACTTTGCGCATACAAAGCAGCGTCATGTCGAACAGAAAAACGCCGAAGACAACTTAACTAAAAAGGTATCAGTGAGAGCAAAAAAATTGAAATTGGTGCAAAATATGGTGTCCATTCAACCCAAAAAGGACGGAAGTCCTAACGTGGAGTTTTTCCAATCGCCTGACTCACTCCAGGGGTTCGAAACAGTGCGCGTGTGGCTCCAGAAGCATTGCAAAAAGGTACACCATTCCCATCCCTCATGTTGCATATAACATGGCTGTCGCCTTCAATTTACCCACACCTTTGATTTGTTTTAGTATGTGCAAGCAGATCCCCCCACTAAGGAGTCGCTGTCTCAGTTGCTGGTACAATTTTTGCAATACCAGGAGCAGAAACTGGGTAAGGTAGCGATCGATCCGCCAACAACACGTCTACCGGTAAGATTTATCAACCCACTGTTCACAGCGCTTGTTTTGATTTTTAATCCTTTTCATTCATTTTTAGATGCGTCTGTTTATGGACTTCAAACCAAATGGGTCTCTATGTCACATTTTTATGGTTATGTTTCGCCATAAGCACGATCAACGAACTCGCAAGTTGGACTTTACTGTTGCCAAGAATCGCAAGGATCCCAATAGTCAAATGCTACTGGACATTGAGCACGCTCTAATTGAGGCTGAATGTCTACGTTTCCCGGTTGTTTACGTCCGTTCCGATGTCGAAAAGTCGATGGCTACAAAAATAAAGGAGATTATTCGTAATCATCAGGGTGACTTGGCTGAGGATGAAGAGGAGGCAACCCATGTCATATATCCACACAGCGATCCAGCGCCGGAAGATTTTGCTCGGCCCGTATTCAAAAAGGACAAACACGTCCTTATGCACTGGTACTACTTTCCCGAGTCGTACGACTCCTGGATGCCAATTAATGGCATTGATTTGCCTGAAAATGTACCAGACAACTTGCCCCCATCTGTTGATCGTTGGCGGGTCACTGCTTCTTGGGTCTTGGATTTGGATCAATACAATGAATGGATGCCTGAGACCGATTATGAAGTTGACGAGAACGGCAAGAAGCTGGTACACAGCATGCGACTTTCTGTTGATGATTTAATGTCTTCAGGGTCAGACGAGCGGACGAAGATCAAGGGAACTAAACAGAAGCGTAAACGCTCACCATCACCAACTGCCAAAGCATCTGGCAAACGCAAGGCGTAAGTGATCCTTTATTTAATTAATACTTGGAACGTTCTTAATTTTTCTAAATTACGTTACATTTTAGTAGCACAAGATCACCGGCAGTGCTTCAGAAAAAGTCACGCGAGCTTGATGATGAAGAAGATTTAACACGCGACATGGAAGACCCGCAACCGGAGACAAATATTACTGAAGTCACAAAGCTACTCAGCGGCGGTGGAGCATCGTCTGTCAGCCCAGCTCCTGGAAGCAGCAAACATCGAGATTCTGAAATGCTTCCAATAAAAGGAGGCACCGTCGCTGATTTGGACGAGGACGCTCAACCAGCGCCAACCCCCACTGAAGAATCCCAACCTGGCAAAACCAGCGAGAACTCAAACACTCAAGATTTCCCACACCAAATGAATCGAGATGACCAAGAAGACAATGTCACTGAGCAGACCCATCACATCATTGTTCCATCATACTCTGCCTGGTTTGACTACAATTCGATGCATATAATTGAAAAGCGCGCCATTGCCGAGTTCTTTAACGGTCGCAATAAATCCAAGACTCCAGAAATCTATATGGCCTACCGTAACTTTATGATTGACACTTATCGTCTCAATCCAACCGAGTACTTGACCAGCACCGCATGCCGACGCAATTTGGCCGGTGACGTGTGCGCCATCATGCGTGTCCATGCATTCCTCGAGCAATGGGGCTTGATCAATTACCAGATTGAACCAGAGATGCGTCCAACTCCTATGGGCCCACCGCCAACTTCACATTTCCACGTGCTAAGTGACACTCCGTCGGGATTGCAGCCATCCAATCCACCAAAAACTGTGCAGCCGTCAGCTGCAAAAGCACTTTTCGATTTGGACAAGAAGCAAAAAGCAGAGCCAGAGCCGGTGCCATCGACATCTACTAATGGTGGTGCTGGCATTGCAGGCATTAAGACGGAGCCCAATCCCGAGCCGATCGGACCATTTGGATTGCGATTGGATCAGTACGCTAAGAAGCCAGCTACATTAAGGAACAAAGCCGCTGCCCATATGGCGCGTGAATGGACCGACCAGGAAACATTACTCCTGCTGGAGGGTTTGGAGATCTACCGTGACGATTGGAACAAAGTGTGTGAGCATGTCGGCACACGCACTCAAGATGAATGCATTTTGCACTTTTTGCGTCTGCCCATTGAAGATCCGTATTTAGAAGAAGATAATGGTTTTATGGGTGCACTTGGTTATCAGCCGATTCCATTCAGTAAAAGTGGAAATCCTATCATGTCAACAGTCGCATTTTTGGCCTCGATTGTAGATCCTCGAATTGCAGCAGCTGCGGCTAAGGCAGCTATGGATGAGTTTGCCACTCTCAAGGTTTTTTTATACATTTTATTGTATCAACAGGTATTAATGTTTTATTTTGATAGGAGGAAGTCCCCCCTGGATTCTACTATGTCCATTACAAAAATGTCCAGAAGGCAGCTAAACAAGGAAAGTTTGATCCATCTGCTGGGCTCTCAGGTAGTGGAATAGCGGGTACAGCTCCAGAAAAGGAAGAAGAGGAAGAAAAGGCAGCATCCACAGATGAGGAAAAAAAAGAAGCCACAAAAGAAGAAAAAACTGACGACAAAGAAGACTCATCAAAGAAAACCCCAACAGACGAAGCTGGTTCCTCAAAAGAAGGTGAAGGCGCCAAAAAAGACGAAACCCCAACTGTCGAAGACGCGGAAAAAGAGAAAGAGAAGAGTGAAGAAGCAGAGAAAATTCTCAATGAAGCTGATCTACAGAAAGCCGCGTCAGCCGCACTCTCCGCCGCCGCCGTTAAAGCCAAACACATGGCTGCACTTGAGGAGCGCAAAATCAAAAGTTTGGTGGCTCTGCTGGTCGAAACTCAAATGAAAAAACTAGAGATTAAGTTGCGTCACTTTGAAGAACTCGAAACCACAATGGAGCGTGAGCGTGAGGGTCTTGAGTACCAGCGCCAACAGTTGATTACTGAGCGACAACAGTTTCATTTGGAACAATTGAAAGCGGCAGAGTTTCGCGCACGTCAACAGGCCCACCAAAGACTGCAGCAGGAACAGGCGCAAGGACTGTGGCAACCGATGGGCGGCAACAACATGCCGGGATGCGGAGCTGCCCCACCAATAGCAATGGCCACAAATGCACCAAATGTTCCACCACAGGGTAACAGCCCGGTTCCACCACCCGCAGGTGTTGGAGCAGCTATTTTGCAACCTCCTCCAGCTTCTGAGACAGGTGCGGCTCCAACGAGGCCTGGAGAAGTCACAGGAAATGGACCAGTTCCATCTCCATCGGCTCCAATTGGCGCTCATCCTTCACAGAGTGTACCACCAGTGACTGGACCCCCTCCTTCTGCGCCTTGAGTTTCCTAACACGTTGATCAGACGAACATATGAATGGATGAAGCGTTATGTTACATTTTATAAGTTTTATTGCATGGATGAATATGTTTTTGTGCAGAATAACAAAAAATATTCACAAAATACCCAAGTTCAATCCTAAATATGTCATTTTAACGTAGGTTCAGCTCATGATTTTAGTTTTTTTTAATTACTGACATCCAAATATTTTAATTTTGATACGCCTTCATCCGATTGGTGTTTCATCCATATGTCTACTTCGTAATTTCCAGTAAAAAGTTCATCTTGTAGTGTAAGTCTTAATTATAAAGTAAAATAATGGAAATACATATGTACTCATAACAAAGAATATTTTGTTTTCTTTTATCCTCTGCCAATCCCTTTTAGTAAAGACCAGATCCTCAAATCCACCAAATTCACCACACATGACAAAAATGGCAACTGCGGAAGCGCGCGGGCAATGTTTACGTCATTTTAAATTGACAATCACGTAAGTAAATAGACAAAACATAAAAGAAATATTATCGTCCAAAGAAAACGTAAGTCGCACTTTTAGAGTTGTAGTTACTCCTTTAACTTCTGAATATCACAAAAATAAAGTTGGAGCCAAAAAAAGATCGCTATTATTGTGCAAATTGCAAGTTTTGTCTAATAAATGCACCACGTACAGTAGATGCCATATATGAAAACTGTACTGAGCCTCCCAAGGGCACTTGCCAAGTGATTAATTAACCAAAGCACCAAAGAAAACCATACATATAGAAGTCGTTCTTTGAAATACTGCCAACCTCAGCTACCATGCCAGACCGTCACTTTAGCGGTTCACGCTCCGAGGGGGCACAAACTGCATCCTTGCTGGCACAGCCGATGGTCAAGATTGGCCATTACACACTGGGCGGGACTCTGGGTATCGGAACATTTGGTAAAGTCAAAATCGGTGAACATCAAGTGACAAAGCACAAGGTGGCTGTGAAAATTCTCAACCGACAAAAGATCAAGAGTTTGGATGTTGTGGGAAAGATTCGTCGAGAAATTCAGAACCTCAAGCTGTTTAGACACCCGCATATCATTAAACTGTATCAGGTTATCTCGACGCCGACGGATATTTTCATGATTATGGAGTATGTCAGTGGTGGTGAGCTGTTCGACTATATCGTTAAAAATGGAAAGCTGCAGGAGCATGAGGCTAGACGATTCTTTCAACAGATCATTTCCGGAGTGGACTATTGCCATCGACATATGATTGTTCATCGAGATTTAAAGCCAGAGAATTTACTATTGGACCATAATATGCATGTTAAGGTGACTTATCTGAATTTATTTGCATTCTCGATGGAGTAACTAAATGGTATCGTTTTCAATTAAGATTGCCGATTTTGGATTGTCAAACATGATGCTGGATGGCGAGTTCTTGCGCACGTCTTGTGGATCTCCAAATTATGCAGCTCCCGAGGTTATTTCAGGAAAGTTATACGCTGGTCCGGAGGTGGACATCTGGTCATGTGGTGTAATTTTATACGCTTTACTCTGCGGCACTTTACCATTCGATGACGAGAATGTTCCCACCCTCTTCAGGTATTTTTATTTATCTAAAATGTTGGATAATTTCATAATGTTATAATAATTTCCAGAAAAATAAAATCGGGCATCTTTCCGATTCCGGAGTACCTTAACAAGCAAGTTGTCAGCCTTTTGTGTCAAATGCTGCAAGTGGATCCTCTCAAACGAGCCAACATTGAGGAAATTAAAAAACACGATTGGTTCCAGAAGGAATTACCACAGTACCTGTTCCCAATAACCGTCGAACAAGACAGCAACGTCATCGACACATACGCCGTGGGTGAGGTTTGTGATAAGTTCGGGGTGAAAGAGAGGGAAGTTCATAGTGCGCTGCTCAGCGACGACCCGCATGACCAATTGGCCATAGCCTATCACTTGATAATTGACAACAAACGATTTGCCGACGAGGTTAGGACCGACATCAAGGACTTTTATGTAGCTGGCAGTCCGCCCCCAGTCACAATCAGTCCCAGCGAACGCATGGACGCTCATCTGAGGCCACATCCCGAACGAATTGCTCCGTTGCGAGAGCGTGTTCTCGCCAACACCGCTGCCTTTCAGGGAGCCATTGACAAGTCTCGCGGCACTCCCGTGAAGCGTGCCAAATGGCATCTAGGCATTCGTTCGCAGAGCAAACCAAATGACATAATGCTGGAAGTGTATAGGGCCATGAAAGCACTTGACTACGACTGGAAGATTATCAATCCGTTTCATGTGCGAGTACGTCGCCATAATACTCTGACAGACACGCACGTCAAAATGTCGCTACAGCTGTACCAAGTGGATGCCAAGAGCTATTTGCTGGACTTCAAATCGTTGACCAACGAAGAGGTGGAACAAGGTGACGACGTCATCATGGAAAATATGACGCCTCCGTCGATGAGTGGTGGTAGCGGCAGCATGCCGCATCAGCCCACTGGCCATCATACCATGGAGTTTTTCGAGATGTGTGCTGCCTTAATTATCCAATTAGCGCGTTAACTGGCACAGACCCGCCAGATTTTGAGGCTTTTTACTACCCTTTGAATTATCTGATGCATCCATAGTAGTTATCGTTTTTAGATCCGCCGCCGAATTGCACTTTTGCTGTTCATGGCTTTGTCAAAAGTTATGCTATTACTGAGATTCTATGATTGATTAATTAGATAATGAGTAACCATCTTTACCAATGTAACTTGTTTGTTTGAAAAAAAAAAGCAAAATAAAAAGGAGCTGTTTAGACCGTTAGGAAGTTCTTCACTGCCTTTCCTGGATACCATACCAGCCTGTCATTTCAAGAAATTACAATTAACATTAACAACTTTTATTTTGTTTAAACAGTTTCTAGGAAAGTAAACCTATTCTATCGGAGGCCAGCTATTAGACACTGCAGCAACATCCGCCTTGTTGAGGAACTCGCAATATTCAGCCATGAGATCTGGAATCAAGAAAAATTTGCTTGAGAAAACACCAAATGTTTGTATATATGTAAACTTACAGGTAGAGTCCAACTTCCATACGTCCAACAACTTCTGCCTCGTATTTATTTGCTTTGAAATAAGTCGATTGACAAAAGCTACAATAGTCGGGTTGATGTTGGACCAGCTCTTAACCAACGTACTTGGCGCAGTTTTCAATCGCTTTTTGAACGCCTCCAATTTTCTACAAATTTTTCCATCCAAAAGGAACATTCCAAAATACCTACATGCCTTCTCTGTCAGTGGCATTTCTATTTCAGTAAGTGGCAACTCCCAACCTGCCCGTCCATAAGTCGCGTCCACGTAGCAATAAATTTTACCGTCTACCTCGTTGAATCTGGGAGCTGGCTCCTCTTTAACAGCTCGAATATTACACAATTTTGAGGCGAACATGAGCAACCACTCGGGTTCTATGGCAGTTATGCCTCTCATAAACATTTTCCTGCTGTCTCCTTGTTCTAGTTCGTACACCTCTTGGTAAATAACCCATTGTGGCTGCTTCTTGCGCAGAACTGAGGCTGTGTGCATGAAAATGGGCTCCTCCATTTCCGGATGTTCGTACGCGTATTTATACTTCACTTTGTCTTTTGGGTCAGCAAAGGAATCAGGCGACATTTTGCGTGCCACCTGATCACCCATTCCAGCCAACAGAACTTGTCGCAGCAGTTTCGCCTGCACGTCCGTGGGAGGTGGTAATTTGGGATCAACCATAAGCTCCACATCTGGCATATTCAAATTTATTTCATTGGTCAGTTGAATGCGCAGTTTGCGAATCTCCGAGATGGCTTTTTGCCGAAGGCCATTCTGTTCGCAAAATTCTTCCAGTTTATGCTGGGAGCCAGCGTATTCGGCTGCACCGACAGCTCGCAACAGCACCATTGGGTCACCCAGATGAAGAGAGTGTCCAGTTTTACCGACCCAAGCCAACCGCTTTTGGTGCCACTTTGATTTCTCAACATTTTGTTGCTCTGATAGGGACACCTCTTGAAGTACTTCCTGCACGGATAAGGCGGCAACCATACAAACGGTGTATGGCAAAAGATTCTGTTGGTGACTCAAAGCCAACATCTTACCGAACCGTGGTGCTACTGGGAAAGCTGATATGGCGAGTCCGAGCGGCGTTACTTTACTCACTAACTCCTTTCCGGTTTGAACTGCTTGATCTTCAAGTGCTCCTAAGAGTTTGAGTTTTTTATCAGCTGCTTCCAATTGCGTCAAATCGGGCGGTGATGGAAACGGAAAATTAACCACCTTATCAATGCCCATACATTTCATTTGAAGCATTAAATCATCAACTGGTTTCTTTTGAATGTCTGGAACCGAAAAGTCCTGGAATTCATCATTGTAGACAGCGCTAGAATATAGTCGATAGCAATGTCCAGGAGCAGTTCGACCAGCACGGCCCGCACGCTGATCTGCTGATGCCTTGCTCGTGAACGAGATGACAAATGAGCTAACGCCAGTCACTTTGTCGTAAAGGCGAGTCTTTTGACGTCCACAATCAATGACATACTTAACATTTGGGATGGTAAGTGAAGTTTCAGCCACATTTGTGCTGATTACACACAAACGTGTTCCTTCCGGTGGTGCTTCAAAGACTCGCGCCTGTTTTTCAGACGATAGTAAAGAATAGAGGGGCAGCACCCAAAGCGGTTGAACAGAGGTTAATCCATTCAGTAATTCGCCATCTTCGTCATCAGTGTCCTCAATCGCAGAGTCATCGTGTAAATCAGCCTCAGCGTCGTCAGAAGGTAATTGGTATGCGTCCAAATCAATTGTAGGCAGTTTTGGACGATGTTTCTTTGCTTGCCTGGAATTCTTGATTGCCTGTCTCATATCAAATTCAGTTTCAAGTGCTTCCAATTCGTCAAGGTTTGTTTCATCTTGAGGTTGTGACTTAGTTTGGTTACTCTCGTTCTTTTTTAGTTTTCCAGGAAAAGCTTTACGTAGCTTTTTGACCAAAAAATTAACCTCCTGCTGCCCAGTGACAAATATCAGAATACCACCCTCAGGAAGCTGCGTGTGAATTTTAACCGCCTTGGTAAAACAATCCTTAACATAGTCCTCGCTAGTTCGCTTATTAAAATGTACTGTCACAGGAAACTGACGAGCTTCAACTTTTATTACCGGCGGAGGCGTCTTAAACAAATGGCTATTACTAGTAAAGTCTTCAACTCGCAACGTTGCCGACATAATTATTAACTTCAAAGGACTACCACGTTTCATTCTCATCGGGACAATTCGAGATAAAAGTCCCACCAAGATGTCTGTGTAGACGCTGCGTTCATGAGCCTCGTCAAGTATAATTACAGAATATTTGTTTAGCGTAAAATCCCGTTCGATTTCTTTCAGCAACACGCCATCTGTCATGAATTTAATGCGCGTCTGCTCCGTTGCATTTCCCTCGAAACGGATCAAGTAGCTGACAACGTTGGAACCTAAATTCATTTCAGTGCCAACACGCTTAGACATTGAAATTGCGGCCACTCGACGAGGTTCCGTTATGCCAATCAGTTTGTCTTGGGCATAACCAGCTTCGTACAGGAATTGAGGTACCTGAGTGGTTTTGCCGCTACCTGTTTCGCCGGCAATAATAATTATTGAATTTTCATTGATTGTCTCCATGATTGATTGCTCCTCGGCGAGAATCGGGAGTTTGAGGCGTGCCACTTGAATTGACGGAGTTCGTTCAACGTGCACATAAACCGCTGGCTTGTATTCTTTCTTTTTTGGTGATTCTGGTTTCGATTTATTACTCGGCCCTGATTTAATTTCAACAATGGAAACTTTCTCTTCCAGAATATGATCCGTTTTAGATTCTTCCGCAATTTTTGTTGCAACATCAAGCTCTTCGACTATTTCATTCATCTCATCTTCTTCACCATCGCCATCACTATCGTCTTCTGAATCTGAAGCTTCAAGCGACACAACGTTATAATCTCGCTTCTTCTTTTTACCATCCTCATTGTTATTGTATCCTTCTAGAAGTGCTAATCGCTTCTTTTTGTTGCAACCTGCAATGCTGCTCAATTTTCCGTCAGCACCTCCAACTGTGGAAGCGCTTCGTTTGGTTGCAACTGTTTGATTGGAGCGTTTGTTTCCCCTTGTCTGGGCTTGCACTATAGAAGTGTAATGTTTCAAGTCATCAGTGGATATCTGCACGGTAGCTAAAGATTCTAAAAGGGCGGCTCTCTGAAACATTTTGGTTTTGTTTTAAAGATCGTTATTGAATATTGTATTTGTACTCACGCCTTCCTTCTTCTTCTTTTTGTCGACAATTTTCTCTAAAAGTTTTCGTCTCTTTTTGGACAGAATCCGAGTGACTGTTTTCACTTCAGTGCTCTTGACTTTAGTTTGCCGTTTGTTTGATGGCAGAACAAGAGCATTTGATTTGTCGAAGCCACCATATTCTGGGTCGTTGCCAATGTCAATTTTGATCTGCGAATTGAATTTGTTAGTTTGAGGTTGGTTTTTAATTTTTTTTCTATTATACCTTTTTCGTTTCTGAATCATCCACCACTGTTTGAAGCACTTGACGCCCTTTGGCGTTAAAACGTGATTTACCCATTTTAAATTGAGTATTGACTTAAAATGCACCAAAAAACAAACTTTTACTTAAAGAAATATGGAATTCTGTTGTTCGCACTTGTAAACAACGTAAATATTCACGCACGTGTAGTAAATATTGACAGTTGACATGCGGCGCGAGCATATATATATATCTCATTAGTTATTGGTAGCGACTACCGGTAGCAAATTGTTTGCGGTTTACCGCGCAGTCCACAACTGCACCCAACTTCATTCCGAGGAGCAACCAGTTACCAGTTTTCAAATCAAGTGAATACTTGAGAGAATAGAAAATTTTTTCAGCCATCATTTAACTTTTTTCATTCAGGTAATTAAAGCGATTTTTGATAAGTGACCTTCCAAACTACAATGAAAAATATTTATCTTACAGAAAGTCCAAGTAAACATTTGTGAAAATGCCAACCAAAGCAGTTTGCGTTATCTCTGGCGATGTGAAGGGAACTATCTTCTTTGAACAAGAGGTAATTAAGACGCTAAATGCTAATTTTCAGATTTCTTAAGCCACAACACGCCTTACCGATATCACTTTAAGTGCGACATAACAATGACGATGCGTAATTGATCGGCCGGTTGTCGGCAATTTGATGGCGACGATGTGGGCAAGGGGGGTGCACCTAATCAGAAATGGCTACCGGCAATCGACTATGACATTTGACCCTGAACGCAGTCCGAGCTGCTTATCATAATTGTTCTAAAAGTTTTGTTGTCTCTCTAGAACATTCCATCTAATTTAAATTTTTGTTTTTTTTTCGTTTTGATAATAGGCTGATGGCAGCCCAGTCACTGTAACTGGTGAGGTTAGCGGCTTGACTCCCGGCAATCATGGATTCCACGTTCATGAGTTCGGAGACAACACCAATGGCTGCACATCGGCCGGTCCCCATTTCAATCCTCATGCCAAGGAGCATGGCGCTCCTGATGCTGCCGTGCGTCACGCTGGAGACTTGGGCAATGTTGTGGCTGACGCCTCGGGCGTGGCGAAGGTCAACATTGTTGACAAGCAAATCTCACTGTGCGGCGCTTTGAATGTAATCGGACGCACTGTTGTTGTGCATGCAGATCCTGACGACATGGGTCTTGGTGGACATGAGTTGAGCAAGACAACCGGCAATGCAGGTGCTCGCTTGGGCTGTGGCGTCATTGGCATCACAAAGGCTTAAGTTGGTTGAAAACAAGTGGCTTTTAATTTATCATACAGGAATCTCGCACACTAATTAAACTTCCAGTGCATCACCTGTAGAAATTAGTAACTGTTTTGTTTGCTTCTGTTATCAGCTATTTCGTACCTTTTTGTGTGAGAATTCCTGGTGATTTTTGGGATTGAGGGTGGAAGAGTTTATTGAATAAACCGAAATTTATAGATGATAATTTATGACTTTAGAATTGTAAATAAACTTTTTTTCGACAGTCCATTTCTAGGTTAATCGGTAATTTCAACATGATACAGATCTTGAAATTGACACCTATAATTTAAAAAAGGAAGGTATATTCATCCTAGGCTACCGAAATTGAAAGTGCTCTTCCAAAAAAAAAAGAAACACAAATAACAAATCTTATCTTCGTTTATTCTTCGTTCCAATTTTAGGATTGACAACGCCGTAATTTTTCGTCATGTTACCAACTGAATTGCTGTTCTTTTTCTTAAATGAATTTCTTGCTTTCACACTCTTCCCAATACTGGTCTGGTGCATCTTTTTGAAGAATATTTCCGACTCTTTCGCTTCCAAGTCACGCTTCTTCTTCTCACTTAGTACATCCTTGTAATTTTTGTACTCATTTTTTGGAGGCTTAGCTCCCAACTTGACAGCCATCTTTATTTTAGCTTGCTGTTTGTCCAGACCGTCCATTCCGGAGATGCCAAAATTAAGAATTTCGTGGCGAGCTTTTTTAATATCGAAAGCTGTTTCGTCGTCTTTGATGTTCAACTTGCGTTTAAGAGCCTCCAATTTGTGGTCGATTAATTGCTGTTTTGTTTTGGCCGGTCGTTTTGATGTGAATTCAACCACTTTGAAGTCAGCTTCTGCGTTTTTCTTAAGCAGCATTGCTTTAGTGGGTACTATCTTTAATGGTTGGGACATTCTGATGAGTTTAGGTGATTTTGTAGAAACTGCAAAACAAGTAAATAATTCAATTTATTATATTAATAAACTATTTAACTAATGTTTTTGATTGTTTGAATGTCTTTTTTAGGTTATGTGTAAATATGATAAAACTCATTGAAATACTAAGTGTTGTTATTTGAATTACTATCAGAATAATAGAATAAATATCTACTTACGTTTACTTAAGAATTAAACAATCAACAAACATTGATTTTAGATTCTTGACTATAAGTTCCAGTGTAAATTTATTTTTGAAGTTATACTGCTACTGCGACTACCAGCTCTTACCAGTTACCATTACCACTTACAGCATAATAGTTACCAAATACATATATGTATTTTTTGAACATATCGTATTTATATATAATATATGAAAATAGTATATATATGTCTGAACAGGGTGTAAATAATTTTAAATTGATTTTTAATTCGTTATTTAAGTTATACTATACTTTAAGGATTCTGAAAATGTAAATAAGTGAGTTTTTAGACCAAAAAATACGTTTATTCATCTAAAAAGTAAAAACTATAAATATAACATTAAACGGCAATTTTGCTCAACATTTGTTTGTTTAAATTTACATTTGGTTTCCTTACAAACTTTAATATATTTGATGTTTTTTTATACTCGACCTTTTTCAGTCTATAACTACGCCGAGTCCTAGCTGCATAAAAAACGATGATAACCGTTAACGCAGGCTTTCCACCTAGTCAAACATTGCCATCGAGGATGTTGGCACAACCTCCAGCAGCAGCTGGAAGAACAACGTAACTTTATCTGCAAAAGACGGGAAAAAGGGTTATTGAAAACATTGCCACCACAAAATGATTGCATCTTACTCATGAAACGCGGCGTGAGCCCCCACTTGACAAACGGCACGTAGAAAATTAGACCGACCAAGATGAAGAGCACCGCATACAGATATTCAATTTGCGGCTTGTCAATGATTGGGCCTACGACCAGATAGGCAGAGATCAGGAGAACGAGCCATGGAATGATAATCGGAACTTTGTAGGGTCGCGGATAGTTAGGCTTTGTGAAGCGCATCACAATCAGCGCCACCATGGAGCCGCCATAGAAGATCCACGCTGTGAAGCTGAAGAAGTCAATCAGCGAGTCAATTGTACCGTAGAGCACCATTGCAGCAGCGATAAGAGACTATAAAGGAAGTTAACAATTAATTTTGGTTTTAATTGGATCTCCAGATGCTTATTTACGTGAAAAATAAGGCCAGGAGCAGGTGTCAGTCGTCGAACATGCACATACGACAGAATGTCCAGTAAATGTCCTTCTCGACTAGCAGCAAAGCACAACCTGTAAAAAATGGGGAATGAGTGCTGGTGTACATGTTGGAATGTTGTTGGAACTTACCTTCCGGCGGCGAACAGGGTGCCATTGGCACTTCCAAAAGTACTTATGGTCACACTGAGCGGCATCAGCCATGCCATGGCGCCCAGGAGACGATTGCCAAATGTTACAGCCACCGCCTCTGAGTCAATCATTTCGCTTGCTGACATCGTGGCGAGATACGACACATTGATCAGTAAATAGCACAATGTCACCAAGGGTATTCCTATCATTATGGAACGCGGCAGATTCCTGTGAAACATGAAGATGGAGGATGGGCGTGGGAGAAAGAGAGGTAAACACATCAGTAATTAGTACAAATCAACTGCGATGGTAAGAGCACAGATTATGCAAAAACATAACATTTACCTTAAGAATTACTTAAATTACTTAATTATTTTCTTTTACAATTGACGGTGTGTTTGGGTACATTGGGCACGGCGGCGCATAAAAATGTAACATCTTGCGGAGGGGCGCATCATTTGCGTGGCTCCGATATTACATTCTTATAAGCTCGTACCTACCGCGCTAATGCGATAGTCTTCAAAGCCCGCGTTCTCTGCGGGTCGAGAATGCGTGTCTTTTTGGGCGCGTTTAGCGAATGCGACTGCAAAATTATGTATTAAAATTCAACAAACCAAAGAGAAATATAGCGAAATGCAATATACATTGTCTGTGACTGAGCACGGATTGAGAAATATTGGCGCAACCACGAGGATGGCGCATCCTACGCACGCGCTCCATCTTTTAGTAACCATTTCACAACACATCCATTTATCATATTTTCAGTTTAAGGGTTCGCTCGGTTCCCTTTCTGTTTCTTTATGATTTTCCCATTTTTTTGGATTTTGATTTTCGTTTGTTTGTTTTGTTTTGTTTTTTTTTTTGTTTTTTAATGCAATTGGCTCACTCTCTGACGAATTTAACATACTTGCTGGGATTTTTAATCTCCTCCGTAACGTAATTCAAATTATTCCATCCGTCGTACGCCCACAGCCCCGTGTAGAAGGCTGTAGCGATCGCACCCATTGATGGTGGCGGTCCGGTAAATGCATTCTGCAGATGTTGTGTGTTGCCCTGGGCCAGCTTGTACATGCCACCGCCAATCACGATCAGCACGGCGACCATTTTCGCCGACGTGAATATATTTTGGACGGCCATGCCCAAATTGACACTATAGCAGTTAACGAACAGTATACAAACTGTCGGATGGCGTTGGCAATATTTGGTACACGCGATTCAGTATATGGGAAGAGAAAAAGGAGGAGAAATTTGCTAATTAATTTCGATTGAAACAACGTTTTTGGTGGTGTAGGTTGATGCGGTTTGATGAGGTCATTACTCATGTGGTGTGTGCATTTCGAGTTCAGCTAGCCTACATGCGATGATGACGTACTTATGAAAGGTAATTGGTATGTGGTCAGCACAGTGAATAAAGTGCCGCCGTTGGCGACAATGTTTTAACCTATGGTACGGGATTTGTTGGGAGGTGGAGGATTGTGGGGTGGGGGAGTATTTGTGTGTATTTGTATCCGTACCAATGGCAAGCAGTCCCACCATCTTCACAACAGCTGGTGGTGGATCACATTCTGAAACAAACGCTTCAACAGCATATTGGGCAAATGACAGACATATAATAGCCATCTGAGATGGTTTCAGTACCAGCGTTGATACCCATGAGAATAGAAAGGCTGGCGGTGCTCCAAATGCGTCCATAAAGTATGCCCATTCAGCGCCAGAGGATGTATTCATTGTGCCCAACTCAGCATAAGCCAGTGCTCCTGGAAATCGCGCAAAAGTACGTGAATTAGCTACGATCAGTTTCTTTGCATCGAATAATAGAAAAGAGAAAAATTTTGCCTGGACGTTGTTGGTCATCCGGCCGGCATACTGATGCGATTTGCGATTTTGCGATTGACACGACTTACCCAATAGGGAGAGTACGCCACATGCTAGCCATATTATAAAGCTTACGCCTATAGAACCAGTTCGCACCAGTAATCCAGAGGGCGAGACGAATATTCCAGACCCTGCGAATACGGATTCGGGTTAAAAAGTTTTCCAATTGTTCGTTTTTGTCAAAAAATGTACTCACCAATCATGGTTCCGACAATTAAAGCCACCCCACTGAAGAGTCCCACCCGTCTCTGGAGGTGAACAGAGTCGTTCTTCGCTGAGCCCGGCCCCTCCATCGACTCCCGCATCCCCCCGGTCCCTACAAAGAAAATTGATCATTTATTTCTTGTTATTTAATAAAATATTGTTTATGTAAACTAATGAATGAGCAATCAAACGGGAGCTTAAATATAGTTTCAATGATTGTGTCCCACAACTCGAAATTGCAATGCTATTCAATCGATTGCCACAACCCACAGACCTGACCATTAATTAGTTAAATGGACTGTTTGAGTGGAACATGCTAACCATTTAAAGCGTCAAACGGAGGCAATAAATGTTCGTTGCGAGTAAATTCATTCATGGCGGCCCCGCAAAAGCTTTCTTGTGCGATTCACTGGATCGTCTTTGTGCTGGTATACGTGCGAGTCAAGTGCAATGTCAGTAAAAGGCTGTTGACTCCAAATTGATTCATTTGTGTCTGGAATCAGCGGGAGCCTTTCGCGAAATCGCATTTCACTGTATCGTCTCGTAATTGCACAAGAAAAATTATTAAACAATTCAAGTCGAGGAATTTCAGCAAGGAAAATGTAATGCGAACAAAAAATATTTGGCAGGCTGACAAAATGAGACATACGGCAAACGCGAATCCGTGGCGGCTCTAATAATCACGTAAATTTGAGTGTCTCGTGTTTTTTAGGGCGCGTCTGCAAGAATCCTTTCTCCTTATTTAGCATCAAATAATTGATCATAACATTGTGAGATCACAACTCGACACTATCGATGATGTTCGTGGGCAATCCGATGCCGCGGTGGAGACGCCACGCACGTCGCACGCGAACTTCTTCCATTTGATTACACGATCAGTGTGTATGTAGAGAAATCTATTTTTGATTCGGCATTCATGCGTACAGCAATTCAGACATTTCTCGCGGGGCTTCTGAGAATGTGCATCACATGATTGGTCACATAGCAGCACCATGTGAATGAAAGACAGACGATTTGTGCCGGCGCCAATTTATCACCTTTTTCGCGCATGATTATGATCGAGGGGTGATCGCAGGGCGGCCAAGTGTGTGTAGGTGTTTGTTGTTATGTTGTAATGTTTTATTGTTGCTTAAATTAATTAATTATGTGAGTTAGTTTTGCGAATCTGTAAATTTAGCGGGGCCAAATGGTAGTCACAAATCATTTTTTCTGTCTAATTTGTGAACCTCAACAATATGGGAACTACTTTTAAATGAGTTTGTTTATTTGTTCGTTACAAAATAACTTTAAAGTAAATATGCCTAAAATTGAGATGGACATGCACAGGTGCGAGAACTTAATCTATCTCATATTCATTTTATTCATTTATTCACACAAAAGCGACATTCTTAATGACTATAACCGTCACATACCTAAACTCTTAATGTATCAACGACTTGGATATGAATATCTCTCATTAAGCGTTAAGAACTGAAAGCAGCATCTCACGCGCAAGACATGTCTCACATGCGAGATACCAAATAATGAAGGATTGTCCTCATTTTTGTCTGCATCATTTCAAACATGTCAATTCTCTCGTACGTCATTCATCGCTACTATTACTACAAGACGACGTCAATGCATGGCACATGATTTGGTTTTGAGTTGCCCAATTTCATCCGGAATCTTGCGCTAAGAATCGATCTTGAGAACACTAAAGGCGTATGTCTTGATGGTGGCAGACGGCAATTAGCGAATATTGACATGGAACAAAAGCACATTGACCAACCAATTGCATCACACCAACGTCCCATTGGAGGAAAATGTAACAAATTGTTTTATGCTGGCCAAAAAGTCACGTTCGTGCAATAACTCGCAGCGATCGCATATGTTATGACTTTTGATGTTTTATTTACATTCGGGTGGTTAAACTAATACACTTCTCATGACTTGGGCGAAAATGCCGGGATGATCTGGTTTCATTTTGCCCATTCAAACGGAACTCTTCATATTATGATCGCACAAATTTCAGACTGGCGCACACTTGATTAAACAAATGCGACTTCTTGAAGTCGAGAATTTAAGCAAAGATTATCAGGAGCGCAGTGTTCGCTTTGTTTATGGGTCACGTTTAATGTTTATAGATTTTGGGTGTAAACAATGAATCGTTTCCGTTCGGTATTATGAAATTTTGCAATCCATTTTTTTTAAGAATGCGAAAATCTCAAGAATGTGAACTACCAAAGTCCGTCATGTAATAATATTATAATGTTTTATGAGACCTTATTGCACTGTCAAATACCCCAAGACTTAAGGAATATTACAGACATGTTAGAGAACATAATGTAGAAAGTTTGTTTCAGAATTGATATTACCAAAGGCTGTGATTTTAACTAGAGAAAGTACTTAAATCGATAAAAGCTTTTTGAAATGCAAATGTCAAGGAGCAAACAAACTTTATTTAAAATACAGAAGCTTCAATTTTGTGAGATTTAAGCCAACTGCAAACGAATGATTAATGTTTTCATACCTAAAATAACATAATTTGTGCACATATGACGGAAAAGTAAAAAGTTTCATAGAAAACATTTTGAGTCACGAAAAATACACTTTGATTGAATTGTTTATAAACACCGAAAGAAATCAATAACTTTTCCAAGACTACTTTTTTGTAATTAAGTAATTATTTTTTGAAAGTATGTGGCGCCTGATATAATGTAAAGAGTGTGGTTCTTCGAACAAGACCTCACATTACGAACCTATATGGTTAGCGATAACAATATTAGATAATTTTAAATTGTCAGCAATATTGCAGCCATATAAAACAATTACTAATTCTTCGATAAGCGACTGTATAGGCCAACAAAGTTGCGGCATAATTATTGAAACAATCTTGCGGCCCACTGGTAATGGCCATTCTCAATATTGAATTTCATCATATAAGTACAGCATAAAAAATTGAATCTTTAATTAGTCTGAGTTTTGAGATTGCCATAAGGAAATTTGAGTGGTGGTCCGAGAATTCTCGTAATTTCTAAAATGATTAAATACAATGGACTGCTGCGGCGTACATTGAAATCTTTTTCAGTTGTTTGCCACAGATTTGCGTCGGGAAACAATAGCGCCCATTAATACGCAACAATTAATGATCCAATTAATTTTTACGACGAATGGCAGAAACGCACAAGTCCATTATATACACTCGCGAGCAGTTTGGCCTAAACCAACACATTTTACACAGAACTTATACTACTTTGTCACAACACATTTGTGTGCGTTCCTGGCTCGTATGTGGATTTTATTCTGGGATTCGTACAGTCTCACGCGGCGATCATTCGTATAAATCGTAATAGGATCCGCGAAAAAGATGCATTGAATGCAAACTTAAATAAATATCGATAGCCGGCTTTACTGCAGGTGGCTGCCACTAACCACAGACTTATCACAATTTGCATGCACCAACACTAGATTGGGATCAGAACATACCTGATGAGTCGGTCTCTGTCGTTTCGGGCCCCCCTGTCCCAAGATTCCCATTGGTACACGTTGTCCCATCCTCGATGTGTTTAGATGCGTCTTTAATTGTGTGTCCTGCAAAAGAAAGTCACAAAAATTCGTTATCGCCTTAATACAATATTTTTTAAGAAAAAAAAGAAAAAACAAATGAGCATAGAAATAATTTAAAATTAGTATCTGGAATAACTACCATTACGCAAATTGGAATAATTTTTTGGATAATTTTGGATTGCTAGATCAAACGATTCAGAGGATTCACTTTCCATTTCTTCTTTTTTATTTCCGTCTTATTTGATTTCTTTCTCATTTATTGCGCGGTGTTTGCAAACAAATTTTTTATCGTAGAAGGTTTTCTTTTTCTACATGTAAAAATTGAATCAAATAAAATTGGATAAAAAAAGAAAATGGCGGCGCATTCAAACTTCCTGATCCATTCGTTCGCCCGTTACGATCACTACTGAGGCAGAGTCGCGCACAACCTCGAGATTTTTGGTGTTCTATTTTTTTTTTTGTTGGGCGAGAGACAACGGCAACGGCGACATATATTCAGATATTCTGTACGATTTTACAAGAAAGAATCTGCTAAAATCTACCATTTTCTGTTTGTTTGATAATTTATTTAGCGCGACTGTATCAAAATAGATTATTACTTCGCGCAAAAAAAACATAGCAAAGAAACTACAAAAATGTAGGAGAGACGTAAGATATTGCAAACTTTAAATTGAAACGGGCGAAGAGAGCGAGAGGATAGAGAGAGAGAGGAGAAAATGCCTGAAAAAAATTGAATGGATAGAGAGGAAAATGGTGGCGAGGGGATTAAAAAATAACCTTGTAGAAAGTCTGAGCTGAATTTGCGTGCGTCCCCCTGCGAGCAGAAGATTTGTGCAAGTTTATCACGCATGGCATGGACGACAGCTTGTAGATATATCGAATCTCGGCCTCTAGGAGCACAGCCCAGCGAATAAGATACGAACAATTGACCCGTTAATTAATCTGTCAACACAATGAACGCGGTGGCTGGGGTGTGAATGGTTTTGATGGCGTCGTCGCACTGAACTGTCGAAGGCGGCGACGTCGACTTTGCACTGTTCAGTATTTCGGCGTCGGTTCAGTGCGCAATTTTCAAGACGATGTCTCACAAGTCTCACTGGCACTGATGACACGAGAACGCACGAGTTACTTCGTGCACCCAAAGTTCAGGAAATAGATTCACCTAATTTCTAAAAACACTGTCTTGCAGAGGCATCACTGGTTGTAAAATTTATTTGACGTTCTTGCATGCGCGTAAGATTCTCACACAATTTTGTTTTTTACGAGTTTTTTTCCCCGGTATTCTTCTTGAGAGACCGAATGAGCAAAACGAAAACTATTTTATTCAACAATAATAAAAAAAAACCGTAAGCGAAAGCTTTTTATTGTGCGCGCCACCCCCTGGCAAACACGGCGTGATCAAGAACGGTGGAAAATATGTAATAAATTCGCACAAGTCACAACAAGAGACTGCGATATTCAAGATTAATTGAAATAAATTTTTGCCCAACGATTTACAATCACATATATTCGAGTCGTCTCTCTATCGTCCGTATCGAGATTTTGAAGCGAACTGGCGGTCGCGGCACAGCGTGAACACTCTTTGCACTAAAAACTGAAGGAGAATGTGACGCGGGGACGCATGGATCGGGGACTTTGGGGGCTGCTGCGCCACACAGCAGTTCAACTCTGCGCCAACAGTCGTGAAATATTCGCCGCATCGCTATTCGTACATGCATATATGTACTACATAACGAAGGAGCCAGTACAGAAAATATATAATTGATACTCGAAGATGCGTCTAGCGCAAGTTAAAGACGGACGCGAATGTGTGCTCCTCTAACTTTATGAGAAATGAACTACAAGGCGTTACACGCGAATCGATGAGTTTGTATTTATGATTAATTGGCGAAGCATTCTTACATCTCACGCGCAAGAAATAACATGCAAGATGAATGCCAATTAAAGCCATTCTGCATACTAAAATAGACGACGCGACGGTGTTTTGGGTAAATGCATAAGAGCATAAACAACAAAGTCCTTATCCACGGATTGCGACCCACACAAAAACCTAATGTAATCGTATGTATGACGTATGAACATATATGAACATACAAGTCGGTGTGCGCCATTCGGGCGGTGGGAGCGTATGCCAGCGTCCAACATTGAACGCATGAGGCTGCCTATTAATAACCGTTTTCAACATCCAACTTGGCTGCCAACGAAACTGTGGTATCGCGAGGTTCGTTTTAATTTTCCATTCATGAATGATTCACAAGTAATATAATGGGTTCAAATTCATTATTGAATTAATCCAATTTCTAGTATTTTTGGTATCTTTCAATTATGTGCGTGATTAAGTTGTTTCCAGCAAAGGAATTGTTTGTTTTGTACTTTACGATTCGTTGATTTGTAGTTCTCCTTTTTTTTTTCAATGTACTCAAAAGAGAACTATAAACTGATATTTTTAAAGAAAACCCACTGAAAAAGCGTTTTAAAAAACATTTGAGAATGGCTCAAATGAAAGACAAATATTTTTTGGTTTTACTTTGTTTTTGAGGCACGTGATTTGTTAAAAGATGTAAGATTTACTCTGGCTTCAACCTGTTTACAAATTTATACAAATAAATACATAGCATATTATACACGCACTCATGACAAATTTTTAAAAAGAATTATCAATGTTTTGTATTTTTATTTCTCTTGTTTGTTTATACTCAACAATTTTTTTTTTAACTCAATAAACATTAAAACTCAGTTGATTTAAATGTATATACTAAATTTAAATGATATATTCAATAAAATAATTACTCAAGTATTTAAAATTGATGTGAGTGCAATTTTCTTTTTATTTATTTTTTTCCATCACTGATTATCTTTATACAATTCACTACAAAACATTTCTTTAAGATCCGATTATTGAGTGTATCAAAATTACTACGTGACAGCACTATTTGCAAACCACCAAAAAAATTATTTTTTTCTAAAAAAATTAGCACTAAATAATTAAACATTGGATATGTAGAATCGATTTGAACTTACTTAAAGTCTTAACTGGCATCACTTCACTTTATATAGATCACCTATAATGTTTTTCAAACAGTTTTTTTCGTTTCTGGACAGTAAATACGACCCAGGTGAATGTAAAGTTTGCATATAAATACTAACAAAAAATGCAATCAAATAAGTTCCATTAACAAAAAAAAAAACAATAATTCCGCTTTTACATTTTTTTTTACGAGTCTACCGATTAAAAGCTCAGTGTGTTATAAGACAAGTGAATCGTTTGGCTTTAAGCTCCATACTGATCCAGTGAAGTGTTGTGATGAAGAACGTCGCCAGAAAAGCAAATTGATAAGGAAATTCAATTTTGGAAGATTTTTCGCATATACTCAAACAAAACACTCATTTCTTAGTTAAAATACATGCCAATATTGACTTTCTGTATTATTTTTTGTTGTGGCATTATTCCTTCTTCCGTTTCCCTCCCACTCAGCACATTGTGACCTTGAGCAATACCGGTGAATATTTCTGCCAAAAAAGAGTTCATTTTTAGCTTTGCTAAAAGCTAGAGCTTTCAACATGTACGCCCACAGCAACAATTTAGCGCTGCGCTGCGCCGCACTTAAGGCATTAATCAGTTTGCTATGGCGAACACTCGTGTGTGTCACAATTCACAACGTTTCAATTAGCAGGATAGCGCATATGATAATTAATGCGGTGCCACTTTGCCTCTAATTTAACTCAATTGACCACATGCCTACATGACAATTGAACAATGTACACTTCTGCGCGACTGTAGCGTAAAGTCAATTGAGTTGCGCAAGCATTCCAATAGCGACCGCCAGCGTTATAAATTCATTAGCTTCCTTTTGGAACTTGAGAATATCAGTTGAAAAGGCGTATGCGATCAATAATATAACGGATTTTAAACGGTGTAATTAGCCGTCGTGGTGCATCTAGAGGAATTCAAGGGAAGTCGAACATGCAGCATTTGACTAATTGAAGACAAGTTTGTGACAAACTACACATTCTGTCGCAATTCGTGGATTTTTTGTATCTTCGAAAATCGTCAGAGACAGCTCGATATTAAATGAACTTAACAACGTTCTAAAATTATTAATACCGATATTCAAAATTCAAATAAGTTCAACTTTGTTCTCAGCCCATTTATTGATTTCTCATTCCACTTTCAAAAATTTGTCGCCTCACTTATTTCCTTATTGCCACAATGACATTCTACATACATCTAATCAATACACAAAAGGTATATCCATATCAATTTAGATGTGCCCGTAAACTGTAGCGTGCTCCAAAGAAATCCCCATCACATAAAACCGCTGCTGTTTTAATGCTCCATTAGAGCATGCTTTCGACACTCTGCCTAAAGCCAATGTCACCCCTGTAGGCAATGAGTAGGATTTCTTAAAGGACCCTGACGCGACGCGACGCGACATATGGTATAGAATATTTTTAGGATTCTGCGTATCGTCGCGATGTCTTAAAATAGAACTGAATCTCCTTGGAGTGATGCAAGGTCGAGGCAAAACGTCCTTGATAGGAGCCGGGCTGGTATTCAGTTTATTGAACTTTTGCTATCTAGGAGAGTGAGAAACTGCCCTCTTTCGAATGCACGAAGTTTTAGCGGCGATGCAATTGTCACTTGGGTGGGTTTAAAAATACAACGTAATTTATTGACTATCGATGTCTCCCTATTTTGATGCAATGTGAATGATAATTAAAATCCTAATATTTACTATTTCAGCGACCGTGACTGAATACGCTTTTGAATAGACATCATTTATTTAATTAGCCATATAATGTGTGCAGCGCGCGTTTAAGAAACAAATATGTTCATTACAAACATCGAAAACTGACGACATGATAAAACTTATTGTCCACAAAAAGATATTACTTGAAAAGATAAATTTCTTCGATATTATTGGAATTGGTAATGCAGAAATGTCGACATGCAAAATGCTGCGAAAGAAAATAAACAAGACGCCTCAAAGTCCAGCAAACTCAGTCCACAAAAAAACAGCATCACCGAAGCTTTACAACGACGGCCAGATAAAGCAACCCCAAATATTATCGATCGACTTTCATCCAATAAAATAGCGTATGACAACAAAAATCCTGTTAAGATCCGACCAACTCCGACAACAATAGTTGATACTAGCTGTAACTTGTGAACTCCTTTACTTTACGAAAAGCTCTTACCCATTCACCAGCCCGGGATCTTTGGTTTTCGTAGTGTTATGCGCGAAATGAAATTGCTTCGCCATTTAGAATGAACAGACGTCAGACGGCCGCTGACACTTCTGTTGACACCCCCTCGCCTTGATAAGTTTTGATTATTAAACTATTCCCTTAAAAACATGCTCGAAGATTAAGTTTTTCTGTATTCAAGAATATAATATAGTTTCTGTAAGGTAATCCACTTAAAGGGAATTTTACGGGATAACATTTCGATCGATATTTCCCGGCTAAAACGTGGTCGCTGCTGCATCAGGGCGTTGGTAGTTTAGTTTGATATGGCAAAGGGATGCTGGTTGTACAATTGTTGCTGTGGGAATTAAAGTTTGCAGATATTTTTAAAAGAGAAACATTGGAACAAAAAAAAAACAATTTCAGTGTTCAATATAAAAAGTAATTTGCTCATTTTAAACAAGCAAAATATTTGCATACCTTACATTTGTAAAAAAAAAAGTTAGGTTTAACATTTTAAATTTAAGAAAAATGATGTTCTTAAATAAAATTGAATTCATCTCTGTGGTGGCCAAATCGACGAAGAGGCGAGCCGATTGATGCTACGAGTATTTCATGAATTCCCCAGCGACACATTTTTATTTTTATTTTTTAATTAATGCAAAAACAAACGTGCTAAGATAACCAATAAAACAAATAAAAGCGCCACATAAGCCATGCCATGAGACTCATTTATAATTTGATAATCAAAGATTACGTGACTGGTGTCAGGTGTGGCAAAGAATTTTCTTTCGCAGCGCAATGTTTGCATGCACGCAGCATTTGCATTAAATTTGGTAGCCAGATGAAGTGTTTTTTCTATGCCATTTGTAAACACCGCCAATTGGAGGTCATTCCGATATTTGCTTCATTATTGTAACGCGATTTGTTGAATTATTGTTACACATTGGCATGAACGAAAACGCGTATGGTGAGATGTGAAAAACGCGAGAAGCCGGCTAAATCAATGAGACCGCGCATGCGTGCTGCATTGGTATTTTATGTGTGCGACTTGCTACGAGTCACACATTTGTTTCGTCTTTTCTCCGCCGTGCCGCCCGCGCCGCCACGTTTTCCACCAACAATTGTTCGGCTTCTTATCAGTCATTGACAAATTGTGCAAAATGGGAAATGCAAGGCACAAATGTGCAGATGATTGGAAACCCGTAACCACGAGATTATCATCTGTAATGAGTTACAGGAAAGCAATGAGCAGATGAGTACCATTAGTGTCAGGACTCAGGACGTATATCCCTTTTGTCCTTTTGTCATGTATCAAGGTCAAAACCTGATTATTCCATAAAACACCGTTTTCTTACAATTACAACTTCCCTTTCATGCAATCGTGCGATAATTGCTTGTATTAAGTATTCAGACTTTAGATGCCTTTCAATGATTATTTTATCATTCATTCTCATGCGAGTTATGAATTATGATAGTGTAGCACTTGCACTTCAATACCAACACATTTTACACTGCATTTTTTCCATCTGCGCAATTAGATTTTAATCAACAATACAGAAAACGAATATAAATTGACAATTTTATTCAATAGCGGTAATTTTCCCATTTCCGCGAACCCAACGTCGCGTAACGTTCTGGCAAATGACTGCTTAACATGCTTGAATTGCGTCATTTTTTTCAGTAACTTAACTTGCCACAAATTTACGCATCCTTTTTGTGTATTCTTGCAGAACTCTTTCTTAACTATTTATTGCTGTACTTACCATTTGCAATATGATTTGCTGATGTATTGAAAGCATGCTGATACATGACTTGTCGTCGTTGACAGATGTCTTCACTTTCATGTCACTTTAACAACTGCTGCTTGAGAATTCGCTCAACTATCGTAAGCGGCCAATTCACTAATATACCTCGCCGCTGTTTCACCGTGATTTTTTACGCGCATGCGGCCACCGCCAATGATTCAGCTCCATAAAGCGCCCACTGTGACACACTGCTGCTATCTATGAGCCACTTTTGAACTCTTGGGCGCTGGAACGCTTTTCAGCGACATTTAAAAATAGATTTCTAAATTCTAATTGAATGGAATGCCCAATGTCGGTAGGGCTCCCACAATGTAAGATTAATTTCTTGGATAGAAATAGCAGCTGCATTTACATCATCGCAAATCGCGATACAAGAATGAACGAATGTTCTTCAATTGCGTACGATTCGAGTTTACGTCATTCTGGCTGACGTGCGGTATTAAATATATGTACAAACGTGATTAAAGCTTAGATAATATGTATTTAGTTTAGTAGAAAAGGCTAATTTTAGTTTTTGCAGGTAAATTTTAAGTAAATATAAATTTTAATGTTAAGAAAATTGCGATAATTTTTTTGTTTGATAAAATGTAATACAAATAGAAATTTAAATAAAAATCGACTGCGATAACGGATGTAAACAAAGCTAACAAAAAGTCTTAAAAGCTCATTTATGGTTCTAATGAGCGTATGAAACCAACGAATGATGACGATAATTGATAATGATTGCACAATCTAACGACTAAAGAGTTTATGTAAACAATGAATAATGTACAAGATAAACAGTTTAGGATGACTTTCAGTGTATATTTTACCAACTGGCTTTTCAATGAATTTAATGTGATTTTGTGTACATTTTACATTTTCAAGTCAGAATAAAACTTTTCACAAGTTAACTTTTATTTGAAAAAATGGATTAAAATTGAGCATTTTTTCAGATAAAATAGACATTATATAATCAATATGCCGGTATATTAACTTTGAAAATTAAAATTCAATTTATTTGATGCCTTTTATTATCTTAATTCAAAAGTAAGTAGATATAATCCCTTATAATATTCCATTACAAACGCTATGAAAATTTGTTTTCAGTGTTCATTTTTATTACCCATTATATAGATAATAAAACGGTCGTGAATTCTACTGATAATTTAATTTCAGTTTTGTAATTCCATTTTTATAAAAAAATTTTTTTTGTTTTTTTTTTTTTATAAAAAAATAAAAGGGGATAATACATGTTATCTTGCAATCCGACTTTGTTTTACGAAAATTCTGAAGAAGCAGAAACAAATTTTAACATCCCGTGATCCCAAAAAAGTTGTTTTCCCAAGGTCACTCTCTAGGTCAGGTATTGACGAAAAAAATAGTTTCTCGTTTACTTATGTTAAAGATGTTAAAATCTTGAGCGGCTCTCCCTGCAGCGTATTTTTTTATTTTAAGTGGCGACACGAAAAGCTCAAAATTGTCTACAGCTTTCATATGCATTAAGTAAAAAGTTTCATTAGTTTCATAAATTTTTGGTTGGATGTCGCTACATAAACTAGCAGTGACACGAACTTTATCTACAATGTTTTTTATTTTGTATCTTCTGTAGATCTATGAATACCAGAAGTTTGATATCGAATTTTATTGATAAAATTTAGATATAATAAGAGATTTTGATATGAAATTAGAACATGTATACAGGAAAAGCGAACAGGACATAGTGAGGAGAAAACACAGTCTCGTGTCACATTTGCGCATGATTTTCTCCTTAATATTTGTTACCCCTCTCTAAATGGAAATTCCGAAATATAAAAAGTTTGAGAGTCGTTAAAATTACTTAAAACTTCTGAAGATATTTTCCATATACGAATTTGCAAGTATATTTAAAAAGTTTGCTAAAGAAATCAAACTGATGTTTAATGGCAAATAATAGAATGGAATATGTTGCAAATACGAGTACACATCCTAAAAATGATTCAAGTACGCTAAAGTTTTATCGATAACATTTTTTTTGGCGCTCAAATCGAAATTTATAGTATGCTTAAAGAATAAGCATCTTTAGCGTTTTATCAATTTAGTGAATTAGACTTGAAGGAGTTTAATACAGAAACATTCAGAGAATCAATTTTCAATTAAATCGCATTATAGTGAATTGTGAAATCTAGCACAAAAGCATTATGTTAAACACGATAAGCCAGATAAACATTCTGTTAATACAAAAACATGAGTGGATTTTATTTATCGACAATGATGGATATTTTGTATCAAAGCATTGTCAAAACCAAATACAAAAAAAGTATGATAATTGGTTTGTACAGCATTATCAATTGTTCAAATAAACTGTTGCAAAGTGCCTTTCTACGAACTCGCAAGACCATGAAAGCTTTACATAAGAGGAAGAAAGTGGCGATAAATATACGAGGGCCATTAAAAGTTACTGCCAAACATAAACCAACCATTTGTGAATAAAAAGTTCCATTAATACAAATTGATTCCATGTTCTTGAATGGCATCCTATTTGTTTTGGGTAACACAAATTAATTACCTTATAGATGAATATAAATCAATGAGAGAACGCGGTTCAATTTTATTAACAATTGCGATTCAATTTAGTTTTGACAAATATATCACGAAAAAAAAAAATGATTTATTTAGATGCGAATTCAAATGCTCACATTTCATGCTCATCTTTTGAACATACCAAAGCAGGAAGTTTGCAATGCCAATAACATTTATCATTCATGCTTTTTATATGATATTTTATACGGTAAATTCCAATAATCTTTCCTTTCAAAGCTTTTAGAAATGTGATAACTGCTTAAGCGAAAGCTCTATTCCTTTTTCTAGGAAAATGTACATTTTTAGTATAAAACTATCGCACAATATCCGCTATAAAAAGCAGCTTTTTAACAGGATAGCTTTTTAAGGATCATTTTATTAGCTAAAATTTAATTCAATTTAAACAATTACAATAAACACATAAATAAATTCAGCAGTCTTTTCACGTTGATGAAAAAAATTGAGACTAAACAAACTAAATAAACGTCGGAAAGAATTTCAAATGTCACGAGACAGAAAATTGAAAGAATTGTTGAAGTTATGAGAAGGCGAGGATAGCATTTCTGATTGTCTAAGCACCAAAATGGCTGGTGTGGTTTGAAAGGAGGCGCGAAAACAGAAATAATAATATCAAGAGATGAAAAACATACACTTTGCATAATTCTTTTCCGCAAGCTTTAAACAAAACAGGGACAAAATGAAATTTGTTTAAAAAAAAGAAAGAGACTACATATACGGAAACACAATAAAACGAAGAAAAATCATTGCAAAAACACTTCAGGGAAATCGTCGGGGAGGATCTGGTGAACGCCATCAAGTACATTTATATCTGTGGAGCATTATCACTCCTTTCACCCATCTTATTCAAAAGAATATTGAGTTTTGCGTACTGTACGAAGTGTACGTCGTCAGATCGGAAAATTGAATAAACTCATTAAACCTACCGCACGGGAAAATTAAAGAACAAGACAGCGAGAAGAGGCGAATAGAAGAAAACAAGAAAACAGACGAAACTGAATTGAATAAACTGAAAGACGATTTTCTCAATAATGCTCAGCGACAAAATATGCACAATATGCGAGAAAAATATGGCAATAAAACGCGAATCTGTCAAGGGTGCATGCGGAAGAACGTGGAAAATATTGTTTGAAAGGAACCATTTATACTTTTGTATGTTAATGTAGTTGGAAGGTTTACTTAGTGGCACTAAGAATGATTCGCCGTGCCGCGTCGACTTGAAGATTTATTTTCCAAGCGACATCTTTGCCCTGGTCCTCGCCCATGTACAAAAAAAAACCCAACCCTCAACCCCTTTCTGCGAATCTTTTGAATTTCCGTTCTGAAAGCATTTGAATTAATGAAAAGCTTTTTCATTGAAACTTTGAGTGATCTTTGTGCAAAAATAAAAAACATTCAGCGTTTATTATTTGTTGATGTTGCCTGTTTGTTGTTGCTGCTGTTATCGCCGTTAATGGAGAACGGTGTTTTCGCCCACACCTCTCAAGTCGCGCTGCTGCCAGCCTCTCCAGTCTCCGTCCTATATATGTACTTATATTGGGGTCGCATATTTATACATATGTATATTCCTATACAAGTATGTACATTCCACCATATACCACACAGCTGCGGATAAATGACTGGTATAGGCACGTGAATTTTGTTGCAATGCAGAGTATTTTTTTCTGCCGGTTATAAAACATAAGGAATGAATTAATTTGATCATTTTTCATTTTTTAGAGCAACGTGCAAGTTGTTCGACGAGCTTACAGAAAGCCGCAAAATCGAGCAACGTCAAATAAAAAACAAAATTAACATCCAAAAAAACAAAAAAAAACAAAACTCTGTACGTCGAATGAATATATTGAGTAAATAAAGGAAAGGGGTTGCAATCGATTAGTTTTCCAAAATTTATTGCGCAGTCGACGGCTAAAAGCATACGGCAGGATACGAGTATATTGTATTCCTGCATTTGTGGTACGGGCGCATTTAATTCGATGCATTTCAGTCGTGTGCTGGAGTGCGGCGGGAATGCGCCAGGAGTGCAGTAACATTCCTTTGTGTACTGGGCGGCAGTGGGGTGAGAGCGACGTATGGAAATTGTGTGTTGCAAAGATAAAAACAAACAATCCCAATATTGTATTTAAAACAATTTTAAGGGAAAAAGCTGAACAAATAAATGCAATTTACGATTTCAAATGATTACAATTCAATGAACAGAAGTAGCTGAAGTGTGCGGCTTCGCGTTTAGCTGTTTCGCTATTTGCGGCGTCTGCCTTTCATCAGTCGGCACAAATGTATTTGTTGAATTTTTTTTCCACAATGATTGGCCAATGGAATTTATTGAGTGGAACAATAATAAAACTTTTCTTTCATAAAAATGAAGACAAATCCAAGAAGTATGTAAAAATACTTTAAATATAAAATAAATGTTATAACAAATTTTATCTAACTTCATGCTTTGAATCCTTACAATACCACTTATGCATGCTTTCATACCACTTTTAGTATATAAGGAAAAAAACCTACAACATAATAGAATATGGTTTCAACATTTTCTATGAATTTCATTTTATTGTAGTAAAGCGAACCACACTGCAATGTAGTATAATGAATTATGATTTATGAGATTTTGGGATTTAATCTGCAGAGAATAAATCTGCTGAGTCAAATCTATATCAAAAATATTTACAGAATAATTGATTTTCAATGAAATAACAACTACAAGCATTGATGAAATACTTTGCATATACCAAATCAGAAAAGTCGTGACATGATGAAATCACTTCAAATAGTAAGGAATTAAAATTTTATTGGAACAAGAAAATTTATGAACAGATTGATATTTGTTTACGAGATAACTTATAGAAAATAGTTGCAAAACAATTAGCAATAAACAATATCAACAAATTCACTTCTGTCTTCCGTCTCTACTTAAGCCAAATATTATATTTTTAAGTCGTCTGGGAACAACATGAAAAATGAGCGTTAAAGGACAGACTTTAGCGCATTTAAAGTTTGAAACATTCATCATGGATGTATCACGGCCAAACCAGCAGTTTTGCGTAAATTTAAAATCGACCGTGCGAAAGTATATTTGTATGCATTTATGTATACAATTAATGAAAATTGTTGTGGCTGGGAGTCATCTTTTTTATTTTTAAATTGTTGCGAAATTTATGTAAAATTTTAAAAGCTCAAAAAAATATTTTTCTGATGCTGGATCTGAAGCGTGTAAACTCTTTACTGTGATAAATGTTCACCTATATTGAGGAGAGAAAATATTTAAAAAAGGTTTTATTTTCATAAAATTTAAAAAAGAATTGCTAAATCCAATAAATCTTCAAGTAATTAAGTAAACAGAAAAATCAAGGGAACTAACTAACTACTAATCGAATAAATAATGTAAATTATAATTTTTTTTTAGAAAGGATGTAAAATACAGTAACTATAATAACTGTAGCGGCTTTACCAACTATTTGACGGAATTGAAATTAATAAAAAATCCATAATTAATTACTTAAGTCCTGAATTAAAATAATTGTATAACTTTCTCATAATTGTTATTTTCCACATTCAATTAGTCGTATGAATTTTATATCAATTACTATTTATTATATTTATGCACCACCAATCGATAGTCAATATCACTCGTTCATTTATGCATCATTTTGTTCAAATAATTTACAAGTTTTGCACGATTTTATCCAGCCCGTTCGCTTCCAATTTAATGAGTTTTTAAGTGAATAATGGGAATCAAACAAATTCGTAATTGCTAAAATCCACTACAAATTATTCGCAGTTCCAAGGCGTCTAGCTAGTAGCTCGCTTCCCCACTTTTCCGCTTTCTAACTCATTACTCAATGACGCGAAAGACGAAACCATTTAATTTACTCGTTAACAAAGGTAAACTTTTCACATAAATTTCAAACATACCTGATAAGGGTGTATTCCTGCTGGCTGCAAATTAATCAATTTGCTCAATACAAATTTAATTTAGGATTTGCGTATGATTTGGTTGGCACGGCACATCTCGGCTGCTTGTGATTAAGCTGGATCACTTTAAATTGACCGCACGTTTGAATTAGCTAATTGTCTAACGGCATGTAACCAACAATTAACGTGCTTTGTTGCGGTAACACCGTAGATTTTGCGGCATTTAATGTGTCCGCGGTTGATGCATTGACTCACTAATGATTCCGCAATTTAAGCCGACCGATTTACCTACATGTTAAAGATTAATTTTTTGGTTTTACCATTTACCATAGTGTCGCAAATAAATTGGATTTAATTTTGAGCTTTAATCAACCTTTTCCTGAAATGAATGCTTCAATTCGTTGCGCAATGTCTTGGGGTCATATTCAGATTACTTTAATCAATCTCGTGGAATTATTGTCTCTCGATGTTGGCAACGTTGCGTGGGAGCTTTTCGCGTGTTGGTTCAGGACATATAAAAATCCATTATCATATGCAATAGGATTCATTGCGGCTTTGATTTATTACAAAACGTTAAAATAACCACATTCACTGCGAACGAAGAATAATAAATTATAGGAAAGCAATGACGTGACATGAAAAGCTTTTATGTACAAGGAAAAATGAAACGAATATATACCGTCAGAAAAGTGATACCATAATCCTCCACATGTATAATTTTATCCTAATTGCGTTATTCATCGCGATAGAAAAAATATTATGCCAATACATTATCTGTGCTCCACGTCCCGCACCTAATCTTTGAGAATGAAATTCACAACACCCCAGCCCCAATCAATTACAATAATTTTTAAGGGGGAGCCAGGCGTCGGCGATGTAGTGCACACCCACCCGGCATCATCTCGGCTGCGGCCAACCATCCCCCCAAAATGCGAAAGGAAATTAATGAAGACGTTTTCAGGAATAAACAACAAACACGCAACGGCACACGATCAGCTGGGTCTGTCCGTACGCAGCATAAATATGTATTTTATTAATGAAGATGCGGATTCTGCCGTTTCGTTGGATTGAATTTGAATTCTCCTTGCCGCTGTATCCTATATACAGGCACCTTTGTGTGGGCATATAACAGTTTTGGCATCTCCGTATATCTCACGGCAACCATCTGATGAATCTGTGTATCATTCTCGAATTTTGGGGCATTTCGGTAACCAGTGCCAGAGTGCGGGTGGCGTTTCCATCTTGACGCTTCAAATGAAATGTAATCAATTGTATTCGGTAATGTAATTTTGGCTATTGATTAGATTTGGTTTGGGCTTGCAGCTGGCGATTGGTGCGGCAAATTTTCTCTCAGATAAAGGTGAAACCAAATGGAAGTTTCACGGCAGGAACTTTTAGGCTAGAAACTATCTTTCATCAAATCGTTAAAGTATATTGATTACAAGTGCTAAAAGATTGAAAATTGAAGGAGAATCTGAGACCTTAATACATAAAAGCAAATAATTAAGGATTGCAATTTTATTAAGAACAAACGTTAAAAGCTCTACCGTATGATCTAGTTTGGTGGCAAAAATGTTGATTATTGCATGTGATGAAAAAGTTTAGTAAACTTTCGTTAATTTTAATGCAAAAGTGGCGAAATGGTTCAAGCTTACTCGCAGTTTACCATTAAAGTGCTGTAAAGTGAGCTGTTTAATATCCCTGCAGCCAATAAAGGCGTTTTCAACGTTCAGAAGCGAATGTTCAGACACATATTGCACATTTTTCTTCATTTAAAATCCCACTCTGTAATTACACGGTGGTGACATTGAGTACGGTCGCCAGCATTATTATCATTATGTTTTAATTTGATTTTGACAATAAACACCAGGGAGGCAAATTTTAGGGGTCGACAGACGTCCGCAGTCCATTTTGGTTAAGTCAGCGCTTTTATGTCAACCCAACTATCAGGGCTCTTGAGACTGGTTAGAACAGACGCAGACTGTTTTTGTAACAATCATTTCATTACTATTATACAAAATTAATTAATTGTTACATGTTTTCTTTCTTACTGACTTTGAGCAAATACTAAAGATTCAGGCGTTTTTGCTTGCTTCCAGTTCGTTACAAATGTTTTTTCAGCCACCATTAGTTTCCAATTTCTTAACAATCCGTAAGATCGATGTTTTCCACAAAAGCACATAAATAGTGTCGAACTTTCCAACGAAATTAATTCATTAGAAAACACCGCATGAAAGCAGCAGGACAAAGAATTAATTGCTCATTTCCATGTTTCTAATTCGCAAATGCAGAAAACAACCAAGATTCATAGTCCCCACAACTAACTCTGCAGTGCCTATGCCCCATACTGCCCGGCTCCTGTGAGTCCTTTGTAGCGTTTGCAGCTGTTATAAATCAGCCGCACCAATATGTGGCCCAACAAATGGCGCTCACGAACACGTCCCGTAATTCAATCTGCGGACGCAGCAATTCACCTATTCATAACCTAAACGAAGTCCGCAAAAGTTCCTGTAATTATCCGGCCATTACTATTGTTCGGGCCAAGCAAACTTATGGGCGCACACCATCGGCGGATGGTAATTACAGGAAGCACATTAATTCCTTTTAGAAACAGTTTCAAGATTGTTAGCGCGCACTCTTTCTCATTAAACTTCTACAGTTCTACGTGCAACCCCCCCCCCCCTCCCCCACGGGCTTTGTTTTCAATGAATTTATATTCACGGGCGTCAAAAAGACTCGCACTTAACAATTCACTGTTACACACTTAACAGTCTGCAAAGTGCGCACTTTGGCAGTCACCGTCCAAATAATCTTGAGAAATTAACTTGTTTCGGTTTAATGCTCATACATTGTGTGACTTGATTTATAAAGGAGCTGCTTGGGCGCACTGTGGAGGGCTGAGGGTTGGCATGAACGAGGGGGTAGCAACCTTTTTCGCGGAACACCAATTTCTGCCTAATTGTGGCTGTGTTGTAGAGTTTTGTCGCGACTTCTGCATGGACTTTGAGAAAGGCGGGCCGTGGCGCATGTAAGCAATAAAACGCGACAATAAACCATTGGGGAGTTGTAATTTTTCGGGCGTGCAATGTAAACGACAAACGTGTACACAAGATGACAGTTGAAATGCTCAAACGAACAAAGCACCATTACCATTTGGTGTAAGACACAGAAAAAATGTCACACAGTTTGTGAGCAATATACACTCGCTAAGACTATGTGTACCGCTCTATATAGACACGAATCGGGATTTGGGGCGTGCTGCAAAAATTAGAACGTGCTGCACTGAATGGGCGTCAAGATGTGATGGAAATCTTTTCAACAGGTCGCATTACAGCCTGGCTGCGGCTGCTTTGGGTGTTTACCCTCCATTATGAAACATTGACTAGAGTATGCTTTTCTTGTATAGTTGTATAAGAAAAACTATTCATATACCGTCGACTTGGAACGAGAGTTCATTGGCCAAAAGTTAGTTTAAGCTCAAAATGTTATTGGTTTTGTATTTGTTTTTGTTCTTCGATACAGCGTGTACAAAACATCCATAGAGGATAGCTGAAACTACTCATAAGTTTAATTAAAGTATGGTCTGTAGAGATTAAATGTTTTTTTTTATCATGCAGTAACTTTAATCACTCAGCAATTGGTACAAGCATTCTGATTTGCAACCGTTTTTCGCCATTTTTTGTGTCTACATACTTTCGAAGTGAAACTTTTCCCTTAAAGCTTATCCCATGAGGATCATGACTCACTGAATCCGAATTCTTATAATACTACAGCGAATGTTTACTTCTGCTACTTATTTTAAACAGACTTGACATAACTTAATTATCACAAATTTGCTGACACAAGTACATATTTTTAAATTTGCATTTTGTTTGTAATGTATGAAACTCTGGTATCTATTATCATTAATCAAATTAAATAATTAAAGTGCTGACATTTAAAACTATAATATATTCGTTGCTCTAAAGGAAAAGTCTCGTTAATAGATTTTCATATGAGATTGTGTATATTTCTTAACAATTCCATCTCCTTTTTGAACTGAAAACCGATTTGTTTGCAACCAAAACTGTCGAGTGCGTTAGTATGAATGATCCGACATAATTTAATAGCACATAGAAATTAATCTTACATAAGCATAATTATCATATTGTAATTTGGGGATATCATCCATGTTTCCAAGAGCGCATATGAGCAGCATGTGTCAAATACAAATACACACTCGTTAACCAATTTCGATCGATATTGAGTTATTGTTATTCTTTAACACCTCCACACTTAACTCAACCTAAGAAAAACTTCTGACGTGTTTATATACAATATAACTGGAAAAGGACGATGCTATTCCAAACAACATCGAAGAATTCTGCAAAACATTAATGAAGTAAGTTTAGCAAATATTTAAGGGAAGCTTAAGGCAGTATCAAAGATGCCAATCTGTGTAATTCATTATTAATGTAACGTAAGTGCGGATATATGTATGGGTATGTGTCATAACTACTACTCATATTCATTTCATATTATCCCCAACCAAGGATTATCCTGTCGCATGATTCGCTTTTAATGCTTATGTGAGAGCATAAGACCCGACGAGCCAAGCAAATTAGGCGTTAAGTTTATACGCAGCTTTCTGAGCTTATGTCAACCAAAGCAAACTTCAAGAGCATATAACATACATCCATGAGTATATGCTCATAAGTCAAAAAGCTTGTGACTGTGATGACAAAATGATCATCCATAAACAACGCATTAATGCTCTTGAGCTTCTGACTATGTTTGTTTAGTTTTATTACGTCGATTCTAAAACTAACAAAAAATGTATTACCGATGCCATTTTTCATCAAAACTTATGTTGAGTAATTATGTTTAAAACCGCATTCAACTCGGCTTTATTTAATTATTAAAAGGATTATTGACCGCTTAAATGTACATAATTATTCTTAATAATCAAAACGAAACATTTTTAATTAATTACCAATAATGCTAAAAGCACTTTAAATTGGAATTAAAATGTGTTTACTGAAAAGTGCCGCCATAATTGAATTATTCACATTCCCACTCAGACCCAAATTGGCCAATTCAAAAAAGCGGCTTACAAATTTAATAAACCGCACTAAACGAGTATGAAAACCAATTCCTGGTAAAGTAATTGTTTGCTCGTAAACCGAAAATGGGTCATCGATTAGAGAATCACAACATCAATTTTTTAGAAATTAATTTAATCGAAAATGTACAAATATGTTTGCTTTTCAAAAGTTATAGTTTACACAGCTCTTTGATACTCTTGAGTACTGAAAATGTACAGGACTCGGCGATTAAAGATAGGCGAGGACAGCCACCAAGGCAAATTATTTCAGTTCACAAAAAACCCTATTTCCGGGTAATGCATTGGTTTTATTTGAAAGATATATTGATAACGAAATTTATGTGGTTCTTTATAAAGTAAACCAGAAAGAAGAAAGTACTTTATGTATATTTCTTTAACAAGTTTGCAATAAAAGATAAAAGGGTAAGACTTGTGCTGACTTATGAATATAATTGTATTCTGTTCAAATATACGGGGGATTCGAAATAATTTAAAAACACTTTCAGTTTGACTTTTATGTACAGAAATATAATCAGATTTGCTAAGACTTTGTATATAAAAGAATACGGTTACGACTTTCAATTAACAATTCCTTTACATCCATATTCAAATGTCCTGGACATCTGATAACTGCTGAACAACAAATCTTCAAGCCCCCAAAGACATATTCAAATTACTATAAGGCATAACCCAAATTTGTAATCCCTTTTATTCTCAATCAATATCTGTCTTGAAATTATTGACGATGTAAAACCCCTAATTCAACAGAAAGACGACTTCTCTGTCTAAGTGAAATGCTGTGAATGATAATCACACGTACGTAAGCACAGACGCAGTTAATGCGTGTTCATCATTTATTGTAAACCAAAGCCCCACTAAATCCTCGGTGGTGTGGCATGGCGCGTTGGATGCTTTCCTTTTTCTCTTGTACATAAATGTATATTGTGTTCCCAATCAAGACTTCCATTATGCTTTGTCCCATTTCTTTGTTTTTTTTTTGCGTTGTCGACTTTAAATCAAGATAACGGGTTTAGGGAAGAAGAGGCACAGTTTTATTAAAACATCTCGAAGCGGCATCCCTTCACATTCACACCGACTGCAGTTGATAAAGATGCCGATTTAATTCCAACGAGCCATCCATCATCTGGATAGTAGAAGGGTGCTCATCTTTGATCGCTTCACGAATTTATGACAATCGATTACGCAGGTGCGTGACAATGCGTTTGTTTGATTTGCCGCGGGTTAAATTGCTTTTACATTGCTGCAAGGGATCGCTTAAGGATTACTTTTGAAATTTAATGAAAAGCTACGTAGATATATTATTTACTTTAATCTTTATCTTGCACTGCCGCCGGTTTTGGGGAAATGGGAATGGGCGCCAACTTGGTCACAGCTTCGACCACATGCTCGTTAATTCCAATTGCACATTTCGCGTTCCACGAACATGCCCAAAATTGAGGCTATATTTCTTTGTAATGGTCGGGGTCACACGCAATGTGTGTCAAACAATCTTTTCGCAGCATATACGTGCACATAAGAGCATGATGGCGAAGAGGAGGCTGGTTGAGACATGGACGAAAAATATTTCCAAAGGGGGACTTTAGGAAGCAGGCGCTATTAAGTAACGGATAAAGATCATTTTTGCTATTCAAGAGCTTTACCGTTTGCCCGCCCATCATAGCTGGAAGACAGACGTGGTTCTCAAGTGCTGGATAAATCTTGTTTATGAAATTGAAGTGAATTAAACTGACGCTTTATTCAATTCATCAGCGGATTATTCGATTTTGTGAATCGCGAACGTCACGCAGGATGAGTCCCATGTGCCTACTCTGCAAGAGTACACACGCACACCGTGAATTCTAATGTCCTTTATTCGCAATATGGCGTAAATACGCGCACACTTCCGGCCTCGCAGAGTTTATATCAGCCATTATATTCGCAGAATGCCATCAAGCGTTACACCAAATGGATTTAACGTGTTTTCTTTCACGTGTAATGAACGGCTTATGCATCACGATGAGTCCTCGTTCGCGAAAATCTCTTTAGCAATTCAATTGATTCAATTACACATAATTATGTCCGCTGAGTTGCAATTTTCAGATGTCACGGAGTTTTTAAATTGTTTTCAATCTGAATATGTCTTATCAAGAGGATGGTATAAAAATTTCGCGCAAACTCTGCTGTTCAGTTGATAATGAGTCAAAAAGAAAAGGGACTTCTCATTATAAAAATGTTTAAAGTTACAGGAGAAGAACGTTTGATTATATACGAACATAATTAATTCAATAAAACAGCACTCCTACAAAGTAAAATCAAACTTGAATCATCTTTCCTTTTTGCTATCCATAAAACCATTTCAAAGTTTGTAAAAAGAGACGAGAAGTACAATCAACTTATATCCATCTAGATTTAATCATACTTTACACTCGATGCAGTTTACTGACCAGTGGGCAGTGACCATTAACCATTGACCATCCAGAGATTTAAAATATTTTCGTTATTTTGAGATGACCAATAATAATCGATTAAAATATATCTATACACACACACACTCGCTTCACGGAAACACTTTTTAATTCATAAAACATAAATCATGATTAATGAGTCGGTTCAGTGACATAAGACTGTGCCAGACACTGTCCGCCGACTCTCCACTCGCATTTATAAAAGGATTAATTAAAGCGACCTCGGAGTTAGTTCAAGAAACAAGTTTTATGCGCTGCAAATGCAATAAACATCGCACGAAATTCTTTTGAAATGAAATTTTTCGCACAGAAAATGTGTGCTCTTTAGTCTTAGCGCAGTAAATGAATATCTTTGGATTTCTATTGCAGACAACATTTGTGGGAGCATTGGCATTTTCGCGCATGTACCGGATGCGAACACAAAAATTAATTATATTCTGTGTGAATACGGCGGAATCTTACAGGCTACAGTCAATATTTGGTTGTGTTTACACAAGAGGTTTGAGGGCGCTTTTATGAGATTAATATGTTTGGCGTGTGGGAGATTTATGTGCTTAGGAATCGGGGCAAGAGGTTTGTTGAAATGGATTTATGGATGAAATTTCGGGGAGAACGTATTGATTTTTAGCAGCAGAAATTTCATGTAATTGCGAGAAAATTAATTATGACAAACGCAAACAGTGAAAGCTTTATTAAATAACCCGAAAATGGTTCTGAGAATCGGTCCAATTTAGGATGAAGTGTCTGTCTAGCTACATTGATTGACTGTTCTTTTCAGACTGTTCAACTTTTTTGATGTAGGTTTCACTCGCTACATTCAGACATTGCAAAATGTGAACGATTGTTAAACCTGTTTCTTAAAGTCTTAAGAATAAATATAGGAAGACAAAAATTAGAGACTCAATCCTTTGTCGTACGCTATTAAAACACACTTATTAAACCTGGCACATGTTCGCTCTAAAACGATTATTTACCGCACACTAAAGTTTAACTACCAACTAAAGGGTTATAAATTAAAATCGGAAATCCGCAATCGGGCACATAAAATGTGCATTTGGTGCTCTGCAGAAGGTTTAAAATTCCTCCAGCTCATCGTCGCATATATTAATCCATCCATGTGCTAACTCTCCTCATGTGTGCAAGCTGTCTACGTGCCAACACCAAACACACATATTTTGATCTGGTGCATAATCCATACGTCTTATTTGTATTCAAAATGTATTTTTGAACAAAGCGACAGACAAGGGTTTGCTTAATATGGAATGCAGATTCTTAGAATAGAACCTATAAAGTGTAGGAGCAGCTCGTGCATCAACGCTATAAGTATAAATACAATATATACTATGCACTCTAAAGGAGTGAGCAAAATTCTTTCACGATCTTTATATTTTATATCAAAGAGGCAGCGGTGCAACAGCGGCGAAAGGGTGCTGCACTGTGCACAGCCAGTGAACTTTATTGCTATAAATACAAGCGAAAAAAGATACTTGATTCATGCATAATATGCAAGCGACGGCATGTATGTTAAACGCGGACTATATGAGTTTATAGCTTTACAATGCCCGTGCCCCGTGTAGTGTGCTCGAGCGGAGGTGCCGCGCTATAAATTAGATTATGCTGCTATTTTTAATGCATGTCGACGGTGGTGTATTACAATGTAGGTAAGACGTGCAGTTTAATTGTCATCAGGGCAGGCTCGTTATGAAGCATTTTTGGCGTTTGTCTCGAGAAGTGGTTTGACTGAATTAAGGTGTTAAACTTCCACATACAAGCATGAAAAGGCTATAAATTAAAGTGGATAAATTAAATAAAACTGCTGCTGCGCTAATTTTACATCTGCCCTTACTGTCGGGTCATTCGAGCATCCACGATGATGTATCACCCACTCCAGGGAGTATCAATTGAATACCCTCCAAGTAATAAAGATGCAACAAATATGCACCAAACAAAAAGAAAACAGCGTCGATTGTACAGGATTGCCCTCCAGGCAGAATGATACCCGCCATAATAAAAGTAGCATTAACTTTATAACCTAACATTCTCATAAAAAAGAATAATCTTGTGCGCATCTTCAAATGAATTGCCAAAAATAATCTCCCGAAGACAAACCCATGGTATAAATAAGAACACTAACAAGAATTTGTATGCAAAAAACACGCTCTACCCCCTCAAGGCCCATCCTTCGCCGCGCCCAGTGCTCACTCATTTTTTAGCTGAGACTTTTTTATGCACGGTGGCGCAATTTATATCGTCATTTACGAGCACTCAAATGGTCATTCGGCAGGACACTTAAACCGTAAATCCTGATGGGATCAAGTGGGTTACGTCTCGTGGACTCGCCGGGGTTCTGCACAGCTTGTTGGCTATATATGGAAATTCGGCAGTTTACGGTCGCTTACCGCCCTCCCAGTCGTGGCAACAAGTGTCGTTGTTGACTTGGTGACCCGCACATTTCGGCGCGGCATGGCAGTCGGGAGCAGACGCTGACACACAATTCGTTTGATTGCCAGGATTACAAGTTTCACGACCGGACGTACAGCGAATGGAAGACGGAAATCAACGTTTTTTTAAGGCTGCACCAAAATGGAAATGACATTTACTAAAATAATTGCGCTTCAGGTATTATCTTGTCTGCGCCGTTAGTTGAATGCAAATTTCCTGCGTCCGATGCGCACGTTTTCCACCAAAATCCAATCGCATTTTGTGAAAACAAAAAAAAAATGGACATACAGTTTTTCCAATTCCATCTTTGACGATTATGAAAAAAAAAATTACTGCGGTGGCTCGCCGCAAAAACGCAGGAATTACACATGCATAAGTTGGAAATCGAAATTGCCTTTTTTTTTGTGATCCTGCTGGGTGCTGGGCCACAATGAATACGCGATTGTCAAAAATCCGATGATTTACTGCTGCGCTGGGTGGCGATATTTTGCAGGCGTGTCAGCCCTACATAATATATGCAATATGTTTATTGTCACAGCATTAATAATTCTGTAATTCCCTTATCACGATCTGAAACTGAGAGAGAGTGTCGTGCTTCATTGGACTCTGACCGATATACTGTTTTAATTTAACGGAAAATATAATTACGAGTTTGTTGGGTTATTTGTGTCGCTTTATGTATGTTGTTTCACACATTCAATTAAGTGAAGCAAACATTTTATAGTAATTTCCGGTTTGAAAAAAACAACCTCGTTTTAATGTATATATTTTACTTGATGAGACACAAATTCTATAATATCCTTTGCGATGAAAGAGAACACACAACTTCAACATCATTCAAACATAACTGTTCCAACGCTAAAAGGCACAGTGCAAGAATTATATCCTTGAAAAAGTTGCCGTCGTGTAAGTTTAACAATGGCAATTATCTGATAATTGTTTAGGAATACAATGGCTCGTAGTCGTGCCAGCATAATAATCTAATATAATATGCTAAAATACTTCCTCTTCATTATGTGAGTTATGTAGTTTAATTGATGCCGGAAGCGAATATTCTTCCTATTGGTACATAAGTATAACATAACTATGGAGTTTCACAGTTTTATCAACTCGAAACGCAACGACACAACTTTCGGATGGTATTTTATTTTTAGTTGGAACAACCGAATAGAATTCGAAGAGTAATATGGTTCCGAGATATTTATGTGTGCAAATAAATGTTGATTAGATTTATTTGTGGCAATTTTCCCTTTGTTGCAATTTAGTGCAGAAGTTTACGAGATGCGTAGCTGCATTTGCAGACAACTTGCTTTGTTCGCATTTATTTCACAATATTCAATTTTTTAAAAGCACTTTAAAAGCTTTTTACAATTTTTTTGCGACTCACCTGATCTTGCACACCGGAACTCTTTTACATAACTAAAATAATAAATCATACGATTATAATACTTTAGCATAAATTAAGTAACTGCAAGTAGAGGTTTTTTTTTTAACAAAACAAACCAAGAGCTTATGGTATATTAGTAAAAATTGTATTCGTAAAAGTTTTATAGAATCTACTGTTGAAATTTATATCGATATGATTTTTTTTCGAATATATAAAATATTATTAATTTATGTAAAATTTTCGTATTCCGTATTTGCTGCAAATATAAAATTCATTCTTATCCAGACTTTCGATTCGAAGACGCACATTGGTAAAAGTATATTTTTGCTTATAATCAACCATCATCGGAATTTGCATACTTTTCATATAGGTTTACTACTATTTGATATTGATTTGTGTTAATTGATTATTTTCTTAAAACATAAATTCTTGAAAACAATCACATTCGTCGAGAACTCGTTTTCGTTGAATAGCATGCTCAAATTAACCACAAAATCATTGAAATCTAAATTATAAACGTATCTTTAACGTAACTGATAAACGGAATGTGGCCAAAGTTCATGGTTTCGAAACAAAATACTCAATTACAACAACTGCCACTTTCGGATCTTATCAAATAATTGACATGACCTCAAGTCAATTTTTCACGTCGAACGGAATAACCCAGCAACGAAGGAAAAACACTGCACTGTCATTATTGTGTCATTTTCCTCCCTGTCTCAGCACATTAACTTATTGCCGTGTGTGCATTTGCGGCAGCCACACAAAATATGAATCCACCGCATCTGCACCGCACCGCTCGTCTAATAAATAAGACGCCAGAACAGGTGTTCCCATTTGGAGAAAGCGCGCTTGTCGCCTCCCATCGCATCAACTAAAAACATCTAAACGACATGGATATTAATGATTATAGTGGATGCAACGCGATAATGTCGATTGCGCAACAATCCGCTGCGGGAAGGCAATCAATGCTTCTACGGAGCATAACGCCGCGATTTAATGAAAGGCTTAAAGTGTTTATGTTTTTTTAATTTCTTAAAAACACACACAGATTTGTCTTCGCATTCAATGAAGAAGCGTGCGCATCTTCTGGCACAAGCCTTAATGCGAGCGTATAAATGCCCGCGTCTGGAGGAGGGGAGCCATATGGATGGAATAGGGAATAGGGAAAATTAGGCCGAATGTCATAAACAGCAAAATGATACACGGAATAGGTAGAGGTGATCCCATTTCGGTGTTGGGACATAATTATAGAAAGTGGAAGCCATTCCTAGCTCCATGTTCGAGCTGACTAACCGATTTGCATTTCAGAAGTCGCAGCTATTACTGAGGATTATGGTATCTGCGGCTGAGCGTTGACAGCGGCCATGTACGAATAAGGCATGCGTCTGCAGGGGACCGAGGATTAATGAAGAATCTCGAATTGAAACGTTTCCGGCTCCGTGTCCCGATTGCACTTAGCATCAATTACGAGATGAATTCACTCAGGCAGCAAGGTCCTTGCCAAAGTGTAAAATGTACACTAATTTACATTATAGCGTGATTTTCTTCACATACCTTGCGCTGAGCCATTAGCGTTTTACCTGCCTTATGCCAGCTTACTTCTTTATTCTCTCGACAATTCGCAGCGTGCGCCATTTTTATTTCCGCTCGCTTATTTCCCATATATATACATTTTTCCTATGATTATTTGCTGTTCGTTCATTTCCTGGCATTTCCTCTCATCTCACGCGCGCCGCGCCGCCAACACTTGAATTTTTCCCTCATGTGTCAAGTATTTCGACGCGTTTATTACCGCGCCAAGCAAAGCGCCCAAAGACATCATCAATAATAACACGCGCGTCAAACGCGCTGTCGCCTTTTAACATTTTAATTCAACATTTTGTGTGTCGTAATTGTTGTGTAATTACATTGAATTTTCCAGCAAATGTAATTGCAATGATGAGCGCACATACTTTTCTTAATTAGTTAAACGAACAGCGGAAACAGGTAGATATGCGTGCCAAATTTCTGCCAGTAAATGACACCAATTAGTTGAGCGTTTTTCAACAAAATTGGAAGGTTGCTCGGAATCAAGTCTAAAGTTTTGCGAAATTGGCCTGTTATTTGACCAGTTTTGGGTATGGGGGTGGTACTTCATTGATTGAATTGCAAACGTGTTGCGTGTTCAATTTTAGCACTTATAATAAGACGTTAGTTAATTAACTGAATTTGCTTTATTCTTAATTATTCGCCAAAATACAAATGGTGATTTTTTGTCTTCTAAATATTGTATAAGAAAAACCGTCGCACTTTAAGATAAATTGCAGTTATTTTGAGATTCAATTGAAAATATTTTTCATTAAAAATGCCTTTAATATATAAATAATTAATTGTAATACTTTTACGATATTTTCAATGCACATTTCTATGGTGTTAACTCGCCTTACTTAACTCGATCGAAAGGTAACAAAAGATTTAGTCATTTTTTCGCCGATGGGTTTCTTAAGAATATCTTCACATAAAGCTTTTCCCAAAAAGCCTATTCTGACAATATATATTGTTACAACGAAAATTGTTGTGTAAACAACCAGAATCCATTCATACCCAACGGAGAAATGTACGTCGTCCCCAAATGCTGATGCGGTCTCCCCATTCACAGTCGCACAGTCTCCCTCATCTCCGACAAATTCTGCACAAAGACGCTATGATTGATTTTGCCGTGTGGTCGTTTTTCGTTGTTGTCAGATACGTCTTGCCTCATATTGACTTCTTGTGTTGTGTCGTTTCCGTCGCTTTTTTATGGATTTCCAATTTTATCCGTCTCCTGCGCTTAGATTGATCACTTTGAACCCGAACTGTAATCATCGATCGATATAACTTTTATACACACACACAAGAAAGCACAAAGATGGCATTGAGACTGAAATTAAATTGAGATAAAATAATCGTCGAATGAAATATGGATAAGCGTTGCCAATTCCACACTTGCACTAAGAGGAGGTTTCGTACATAAAGCTAGAATTTTATTGCTGCAAAATGTGACTTTCCATCAACTGCTAGTGCACAATCTGCTTAAGGAATATTGAAAAAAAGAATTTTGGCGAAATCTTGCTCATTGATAATCGGTCAATTTGAACCCCAAGGTGCGTTTTGTTCATATTAATTCAGGGAAAGCTTTCCTTCCACTTTGATTTCACAAAACTAAAAGTTTGCGAGGTTCTTCAAGAAATTTCCTGACATAAGATCGTCTTTGTACATTATTGCTTTTTTCACATTTTTTACATTATCCAGTTTATTTTTACTTATATCGTATCATATTACCACGTTCACATACTTGCGAAAACATAAAGGAAACAATTTTTCTTTTCAACTGATTGGAGAGTGGCGATGTTAAACGACGCTAATCCTCCAGCAATCTCATGTTCCTACTCACTCAATTAATCAATATATTAATCAAAGTAGACACCCGACTAGGTCAGAGGAATGTTTAGAATTCTTTGTCGACTTTTGTGCGACATTCGATACAACACTGATTTCAAGTTACATCCATTTGTGTAATGAATGTGAGCGCTTTAACAACGAAAATCGTTTAAAGAGTTAATCTGCGAATCAATTATCTTGGAGGAAACAACTGTCTTCAGACTATAATTGAGGAACGCATCCGTCTGGTACATGCCATAAAGTACTGTGAAACGAACGAAAAAAAATTAGAAGAAAGATGTGACTCGTTCTTTAAACGAAAAAGCGATGATAAACTCGCTGCGGGCGCGAGCCAAGCAAAGACGCGTCACTTTATCACAGTGTAACAAAGTTGCTTATCTTGACGTGGTTCTGTCTTTCGATTAACTTTATTTTTTTAAATTCATCGAAAATCCATTGCACTATTTTACAACATTTTATGGCTGCTTAATTGGATTTATAAACCTTAAGAAATCAGCAGACAGAAAAGATTTCGCTCACACACAAAGCATTATTAAAGAAAGGTCATCTTTGCAATGCTCCATCATGTAGAAATATTGGCGGCAACTTTGAGGACGTGTCTATAACAATTCTTTGCGCCCATTCCATTTATTGGAATCAGCTTCAAACTTTTAACACTCAAAATATGCATAAAAGGTGAACAAATGGTTCGCATATTGAATCCAGCCAGTTGCCGCAGTGCGGACACATTAGCGTCTTTACCGCTCCGTCATGTGCGGCTTCTAAAGTTCGGTTATTATTGCTAATGGAGTTCTTTTTAGCAGAAGGCGAACAGAAAAAGTGTCTGCCAGACACAAAGATCAATCCCGCTCAGATTCATTGTGAGTGCAGCCCTTTTTGCAACGTGTCAGCGGCCCTTCTCGCATATTTCCACTCGCATTTACACACAAAATGCGCCACAACAAAAGGCTCTTGTAACTTGTGAGTTGTGACAAAAGCTTCTGCATTATTAAATACGTGTAGGTGCGAGGATGTGGCTGGGTGACATCTACACACGATTCGATTGTCAGCTGTAAAACGCTTGTTAATGGCGCCAGGATATTGAAGATTATGCGAAACAATGAAAGTCCGCATTGTGATGGTAACAAGCAAATCGGCTGGATCGCCTGAGCTGAGTGCCCGGCAGCCAAAGTAAGTGACCCACATCACCTAGGACACTGGCAAATATTCGCTGACACTAATTATTGTGTTGTGTGTGTGTGCTTGGCACTCATGCTTGGCTACCGCATGTGCACGTATGTGATGTTGTAGTGCATGACGAGGTCGATGTATGCGCGAAGGATATCAGTCCAGAGCATCTCGTCAAGCACCCACCCAGCTTTAAGTATGTATAGTTAGTTATACGATAATCGATGCTACATGCTTGAGCGGGAGGTGGGTGGTGTAAGGGCGCGACGCGGCGAAGGGTGGACATACGCGTATCTATCGCAGCGTATCCATCTTTCGCATCCACGCAGCGAGTGCTGATTGCAAATTTCATTTTACTGCAAATTAGGCTCGTAAAATACAGGGGCTGCAAGTAAACTCTGCCATTTCCCATGTGAATTAATCGCGAATACGCATAATTCAGGCAATTCGATTCGCCCTTTTTTACACGTTTTGCTGGTACACAGACGCACAATCGCGGCATGTGCGCTACTTGAAAGTGCGGTTCTGTATGCGAGTCTACGAATTCCGGTGGGGTGGTCGGTATTTTGGGTGGGACCGCGCTGTTTGCCAGAATGCGGTTGGTGGCTGTGTCAATTTTTTATTCAGCATTTTCAAATTAAACGCATTTTGATTGTTTGCATTCATGATGAGTTCCTGAAGCTCATTTATGTTTATATTCATGACGTCCATCTCACCGCAAACCCACGGCTATTGCTCCTCCAATGGTTCATCGGTATAATGCAAATAAATCGATTCTGTCTATAGACTAAAGTCTGCATCTACCCTTTTAAAACATATTGAAAAGTCAGCCTTCATTTGATGTCGGTACGAGTCTGCCAACAATTGCCACTCCGATCATTACTTTATCGACGAGCTAGTCGTAACTGGATACGAGTGCTGCAGCTAGAGCTTTTCACATCCTCTTCAGCGCATGTGTGAGCGCGGCAGCTTCGCGTCGAGACTAGACACAACTGCATGATAGCTAATTTAAAGTGTGCATAGATGCACAAACAGCTGAATGCACATATTGGCAAAGGAAACAAGAATGTTAAACTCTTCCTTTTTTCATCAACTCCAAAGCCATTTCAGTAAATTTTTTTTTGTAAATTTGCATATTTATCGCCATCAGAGTTTCAACGCTGTCGAACTGGATTACCATGTCTTTCTTTGGAGATGAATAGTTGTAGGGAAATATTTCATTAAGTTGAATTGTTCATTAAAACGAAATCCATTGATGACCAGACAGATCGGTTTTAGATGTATTGAAGAATTTGCCAATATTTCAGAAACGAATTTTTTATATGCTTACACTTTATTTTGGTATATTTTGGATTTACTTTTGTTTTTCGAGTTTGAATGGATTTTTATTTGTATGACAGAAAATGTTACATATCAGTTTCAAGAACAGGATTTTGTAAAAATTATTCATACACATTTATTTTACTCAGTTATTTATGATTTAAGAGGATCGTTAAGTGCAATCGAATGCAAAGAATTATGAACTTTTGAAGACAAAATATTAAATTATTGAGTATTTCTGAGTCGAATGCTTTTCAACAATTTCAAAAAGTAATTTTGTCATGTCCAGCTCATTCAATGAAATTACTTTCTCGAATACGAGTATCTCTCAGATAACAAAAAAACAATTTAAAGTAACTTATAGAAACTGAGAAAGAAGTATAATGGGCATGCTTTCAAAACTTTTTAGGTTTTTTCAATTATTATGCGTAATTTCTAAGAAATACATATATATTTAGAATGAATAACAATTTTAAACCTTTACACAATTTTATCAATCCTTACTTGGGCGGTTAATATATAATTAAGCTTCCGAAACAAAATACATATTTGAATTGCAGCGAAATCCCCAGCAGTCGTTTTATACATAAATTATGAAAAATGTAATCGTTTCCTAACAATAACACCTTCAACAAATAATTACATCAGCATGTTAACGCCAAATAATTGCATTTTTTCAATAAATTAGGCTTCAAAGTTTTATGCCGCAATTTTAAGCGCAAACGGTTACAGAAACAAGCGCGATAACGAGAAAAGAAAATCCACCAAACTGAAATTAGAGTAAACGCCATGCCATCCACCGGGCCCACTCGCCGGCCCCGAATTCTGAGACGTCTCGTTAAATTTCATGAACAAAAACAAATCCCAAGAAGCATTTCACACCTTATTTGGCGATTAAATTGAAATGGGGGTAAGAACTAGGGCTTAACTTTTTCCATCTTTCAACATTATTTTTTCGTGTTTGTCCTAAGATGGAAGAATACGATCTGAGCACAAGACCAAACCAACCATTTTCTTCTTGTTTTTTGACTCAGCTATAGGTGAACGCGATTTTTTTCCCCGTAAAAAGCTCCTTTTCATTCCAGTCCGGATTAAAGTTGACTGTTTGACATGTCAAATTGGTTGCGGGCTGCGGTCGCGTTAAAATGGCACCGCCGCGCCCGTGAGGACGGTTTTACTTGCGCGTCGTCGCTGGCCTGCAAAAAAAAATCCGCTTCAATTAAAATCTGTCGAAAGCAGATCAGGCGCACCATTTTCTTTGTGTACAATGAAAATATGAAAATGTGTGGAGTAAAATAATGTATTCTGTATGGGAAATGGGTGACGTTTAGGTGAGTGGGGCGCAGCAAAAACTTCGCCATTAATTAATTTTACTTGCAGTGTATAATTTCTTGTCCATTAAATTCTGTTGCAAGGGTCGTTGGCGTAAATAAACTGCGGTGGTCAGAGGAACGGGTATGGTGGATCTATCTAAAAGTGGAAAAGGCGACCTTTAGGAGTGAGCTTTTACCATCTGGTTGTATCTTCACTTGTACCTTCACCTAATTGGAGGGTCGGGAGACAACAAAAAGGGGACAATTAAGTGGACTGGCCTGCGGCTGTACCAAATGTCTTGTACTTTTGTTGGGTTTTTTTTGTCCGTCTTCCTAATGTACTTGTAACAAAAGTCATTACCACGGGACATTTGTCAGAGGGTTACTCTTTTATGGTTGAATAAATATACTTGTCTGCCAAGTTTTTAATTGTTGCAACAATTTATTGTAGAAATTATCGCAACTGGGAAGGTGCGGCAGAATATTTGCATATAGAAAAGCTTGATTTGTTTAAAAATGTATGCATTCCAGCGCAAGCTTTAAAACTCACCTATCAGTTGCCTGCAGCTCTTTAACCGTCTGACGGCTTACCAACCTATTTACAGATCAGCTCAACGATATCGTTTTATTTTGCAATTTAAACTTCCTTGTTGACACTTACATGGATGCAGTTGTATCTTAATGCGAGTCCGCTTCACAAACAACACATACTCATGAAGGGGCGTGGGCGTGCTTGCCGGTATGCGGGCGCGCTTGCCACCGTCATGTGTGTGCTCAGTGCAATATATGTACATGTGAACTATAAAGGCAAAGTGCAAGCGGTTTGCCGATGGAAATTGAGGTCATGACACTTGTGCGGATTCAGGCTGAGCTTTTGTGAACGAAATAAATATACGTATGTGTATGTCCTATAAGGGATATGTGTTGCACAGCTATTATAAGGGTATTTGATAAGGTTTTCTTCGGTGGTGGAGCACAAAGTGTTTACACAAAGTCCTTGTCTTGTTCCACAAACATATTCCAGCGCAGCACACATTTGTCGATCCACACGCCTAGCTCGTTCCACAGCTCGCTGCCCCTCGCAGCTTACTTTTCGTCCTGTGTAAGGACCTGCAACGCGTGGGGGATATTTCGCAAAGTTTTGCGATTGCACGGCACGCGGTGCCGCTGCTTGGAATTGGTTTCTTATGCGCTTTCTGTATTCTCAAGCACTTTGCGATATTTTAGCGCTTCCTGATACAAGATAAGATGATTTTACAAACTATTGCAATAACGAATTTACATAATAGAGAAATGGATTTGCTTCCTTTTTGGATGAGATTGCATTCAATGTGGCCGGAATAATATTCGTTTACATGATTGAATTTAGTAATATATACGAGAATATACAAAATTGACGAAAGTTTGCAAACTCGGAATCCATGGTGGTTGTTCGATTAGGGGAAACTTCATCAAATTAACTTTGATGCTATACGAAAATGAGATTAGGGTGAATAGGGTCAGAGGACAATCTCCTTTATTGTTTAACGAATATTTCAAACTTTGAAGCAACTTTAATTCAATTTTAAGATCATTATAAAATTATATCTCATAAAAGGATAATATAAATGGATTTTGTGGATTTTGGATAATCCAATAAATACTCGTATATGTTAAGGATTTATGCGTTGATTGTTAATATACTCACATACACATCTTATGTATTTAATCCCCGGTGTCCTACTCGTGTGCTGATCGTTAATATTTTCGAGATTTTGATAAATAGATCCGGGATTAAGAACGCAGCATTTAAATGATGTAATACTCTCAATTGGTCAATGAATCAACATGACCAAACTGCAATGAAATTATAATGTTAAAAATCTTAATTTTATGGTATTTACTGGCCAGTTTAGTTTACTGTCTAACACATCTGCATTTTTCAATAAAATTCCGTTGAAATTCATATGAAATCAATTTGTAATCAATAACAATTCACACCTCCAATTTCGTGTGAGCTTCACAGATATTCCATAAAAAAATACACGCACATCGATCCTGACGCAAAAAACACGGTTTATGGAAGTTAATATTCGAAATGAATATATCTACATTTTCCCTTAAAAGTAAAACCTTTTTGTGTAGTACTCATATATTGATTTTATCTCGAGAAATTTATTTCGGAAAATTGAAAAACGCATTTTTCTTGCGATTCAGCCGCTCATACCCAACCCTACCATCGGGCGCCCCTCGGCACTTCGTCTTTCGAAAGATTGGGCAAACATACAGAAACAACATTCGCGTGCCGTTATGTTGACTTCTTCGATACACCATACGCGAGCTTAGGCAATTTTTCATTGCTGCTTGCGGTGGTATTTTATTAATTTTAAACATTTCTTTTATGTTTTCGTTCCGTTTTCCATCATCATCGTCATCCGGAACTCCACACTCTCGATTGAAAAATTCTCTGATGCATGGATTTTATGTTTGACATACACGTACAAAGTTGGTACGGTTGAATTCTGCGCGTATATTTAACTTAAATGGCGTTTTATGTGTGTGTTTACGGTGTAGTAAGCTTCTACAAAATATTAAGTTGTCACTCGTAAACGTTGAGCGGGAATTTGTCAAAACTCGGCGGATGAGTCTGCGAAATTCGACAAAAGCGTTAAGTTGATCCCCTTAGCTGTAATCCCATTGCAGAAACTTGAAACTCAGTGAAACACTCAACATTTCCCGTCGCGACAGGAATCTTAGAAGAATGATGTACGTGAACCGTACGCAGTCGGCCCCAAGTCGAGAAGTTGATGCACACAGCTTAATCTTTCCATGAAACTTGGTTAAATATTTAATTGGAAACAAAACTTTTGCTACAAGCTTTTTAGACACCGAAATTACGAATAAATCCTGTACGGTGCTATATCGGCAATATCTATAAGAAACAGCTTATTCTTACTTTCAATCTGAATTAATAACTTTTTAAAATTTGACATGAAAATAAGGCGAAGATAATCAAATAATCATATTAGGTTTAAAAATGACTCAATGAAAATTCCATTAATATTGGCGGTCATCCGCAAAATTTCCCCACCACCACCCATTCTCTACTGTTGGGCTGCTGGCCAGCACGAATTTTTGCGTTATGCCGACATTTTAAATTTCAATAAAAATTCATGAGCAACAGGCGCAGCTTTCAGCTTCCTTCAAACACAATTTGAATAATGGTCAACAACTGCAGCCAACATAAATTTGTTTTTAATTTTTATAATGTACATTAAGCACACAAACAATTTGGTTTACCAACATATGGTAAACAACAACTTTTATCGATACATGAGAAAAGTTAGTTGTTTTGGGCAATAAAAGGATTCTAAACGGACTTGGGGGCACAAAAAGCTTTGCTTCTGTGTTGCGATAGCGTTTTATTATTTGGCATCAAGATTGAACTTTGTGTGTACGGCGTCTCATATAATCACGTATACTAATCTTACTGTGTGTGAAACTTCAAGAATAGCACGCTTGTCCAAATTTCATCTTGGGCCGGGAGAAATACTTTATCAGGGAGTTTTACAATGAGGCACGTTCCTCGCAATTTCTGAATCGCCATGTCTAGACTGTGTACTCGCTTATGCTTATGCTTTCTCTGCAGGGGTTGTGGTGTAAAGGAAACTTTTCACACGCCCGTTCATCGTGCAAATTTACTGCAGCTAAACCTTCGAACAAAGAACGTGCCACGATCTGTGAGCCAAGACAACACAAATTGCGTTCGAAAAAAAAGTGTTTTGTTTTAAATCCAAAAAGGACTTAAAAACAATATCAATTTGCATTTGATTAAATAAAGAAGATGAACCAACTACATGCAAACCTTTACCAAGGGTCTTTATTGCGTTGCGCTTTGCAGGGTTTGGTTTTTCGTGCCGTCGATGTTCACGTCATGAATTGTTTTTCCGAAATGGTAATTTCTTTCATCAGAATGGCGTTTTACTTAAAATTCAGGAAACCGCATGGAATACATACGCGATGTTTAGTGGATTCTCCACCCCAATACCAATAAAGTCGAGCTCGGTGCAGCGGCTGTCGTACCCTCGTTTTACACAAACGGACCAAAAAAACCCAAGGCCGCACTCCTTATTCATTTCCATAGTCAATGAACTTATTGAATTAATCATTGCAAATTAGCGGTTTATTTATAAATTGGCATTTTCATTGATGAATAATTTATGGCAAAGTTGCGTGCAAAACATTTCCGTCGAGAAAACCTTCGGCACATTCAAAAGACCTGAAATACTTAGTCCAAAAAGTATTTATTTTTTTATTAATTTAATTTGAAAATACTTAAATATCAATGAAGGATCGAGCGTAAAGAGTTTTTATTTTCATAACTGACAATTTGATGGGTGAGTGACGTGCTATACTTAATGTATGATTTGATTGTAAGCTGTAAAATCTTTATTTTCTGAAATAAATGATAAAGTACCGTACCTGTGATATTGAGCTTCCTCAAGGGCATATCTGTAATTTCTGTCGAAAAGAAATCTAATACTTCAAATAAGAAATTCAAATTTTCTAACCATACTGACAACAGCCTATAGCAGTTGTTAACACAAAACAAAAAGAAAGGTGCGAAATACCACCTTTATTCAGTACCGTCGATAAGCTCGCAAGTCAGTCACCAGTCGGCAGTTCCGAATACATTTTTCCACCTTACAGCTGTTGAATGAATGCAAGATTTGAGATCTATAATGGATGACAGACAAATAACGGCGATGCCAATTGCAAATAAACAATACACTAAATTACATACGTGATTTATAATTTTATTTAATATCGATTATCATATTAATTGAATATTACACATCATTTATAACAATCTTTGTATTGGAACGAATATGTGAAAGCAATGACATATTTGGAGTGGGTATCTAATCAGAACTCAATCGATATTCAATTTGACGCTTTATGTACTGAGTATGCATTCATGTATAAAAAGATCGTTCCTTGCGTTAAAATAAATTGCGCCTCTCGTCGCATGTTGTCCTTAGTTGATATGTAACTTGTTTCATGTTTTGATAGAACTTCGGAGGATATTTTTCAACATACGGCAGAGTGAAAGTCGATGCGAGTGCGTGGGATTAACTGGGTGATTGATGATGGAGGGAGGATGTGATTTGCGGGTGACAAACTCATCCGCACGACAAAGAGAACTGGTGACGCTTTTTCAGAACTTTCACAATGCAAAAATAATTATCTGTTTCATTTTAAATTGTTATCCTGCCGGTTTTTCATTCAATTATCTTTGTATGTTTTTAAAAAAACACTAGCCTATGCATTATTAATGTACTTTTTGTTTTAACGTTATAACCATATTTAAATTGTTAAAGTCGCGCTTTCTTAATGAATCACTTTACATTGTTGCTGAAGCGCAATCGATTCTTATTTACAGGTAATTTGCCCCTCTTTCTACCTTAGATGTCTAAAACGCAAAATCGACATTTTCCATATTATAATTGTTCAAGTGTGCCTTGTACAATACATGTATTACTAAAATATGTGTAGGTTTTCCAATAAAAATTGTTTTCTATCTTTAGAATATCAAAAACATACATAGTTAAATTCACCTGCTTTAAATGAAAAACAATTTAATAACGGCCCAATTATTAACTCAATTAAAGAAAAAACACGTAAGTAGATAAAAATGAAAGTCGCAACATGGAAATTTGATTAAACTAAGAAAACATATGAAAATATGACACATTCTCCATTGACAATTTGGAAGTTATTGTCAATTCTTTGTGAGGCTCATCTATAATTCTTCCCCTTTGCGTGTGAATAACTAAACAAAAATAAATTGCGATGATTTGCACTTTTTCGGCTGGCCAACAGTTAGACGTAGCCACTTGCCGTGGCAGGTGGGCAATGGCAGGGCACTCCAACGTGTGTTGCGTCCGGCTAGACCCTCTCCACGACACCGGTACTTGGCCGGCTTCGGTGCATCCGTTTGCAAAGAAGAGTTGTCCGTTATTTCTTCGTTGCTGTCCTCGTGCTGAAGCGCTTCTAAGTCACAGCGAACCACAACGCGATCGCCCTCGATGAGTGTGTCATATGGCGGAAGTTTGTGGCAGGCCTTGGATGCTTTGATTATTTCGTATTCCACGCAGTACCTGAAAAAGAAATTCACCATTAATACTTAAACATATTTGGGGGTATAGTTGATGTTAAGGGAGTCTTAATTCCTAAATGTAATTAAAGCTATTTAGACGCAATTATGTTCTGCATATTGCATCCTTCGAATCACATGCAACGCTTCACTGTCGAACCCAGTGCACTTTATTAGGTCCAATGAATATTTAAATTTTACAAGAGGTGGCACGTGAAAGCTTACATGCATTCGATATGTGGACAAGTACAATGTACATAATTGTACACTGTACATAAGCATCTGTTCAACATACCGCCAATTGTTCGCACAACACTTTACCGTCAACCCATTTGCATTGTAATTGAGAGGCCACACAAACATAATGTGATGTGTACTGTAAGCAAATAATCGCCTCTGGAACAGTCGATCCTCGACGCAGCGGGATGTCACATGCATGTGAATACACATATTCTATGTTGCTATTTGGGTAGGTTTCACCTGGGGGAAAACATTGCTGGACGCAGATTTTCTGCGGCGCGGTGTGTGGGTTGGGTTAACGCACATCAATGAATTTCATTTCCTCTGATGACACGTTTAATTACATTAACTAACTAAATCGCTGAGGCTTCTAGGAGAACGGATTTAATTGATAATAATTTTTTTAAATTATACCTTACTCCAAAAGTTCAACAAACTTTAATCTCGCGATTCTTTAAATTTCATTAAGCACAAAAAGGCAATCAAATAATCAATTATTACCGAGTCTTTACCATGAAATATTCAATATCAAACAAAGGTAAAAATCATGTAGGCTAAATAAATCCAGAATTACTGGAATTAATTGCCATTAAACGACGGAGGCCCGAGCGCATAATTGAAGAAGGTCGAGTCAACACAATTATTTTCACCTGTCTGAATTTCGGATAAGGATCGTCCCATCGGCCCTCACTGAGTACCGACACATAAGTCGTGAAGTAACCCAAAAACGTACAGGATGTAATCACATGACATCTGATAACTACAAATTGTTGTAAGGAAATTAATAGGAGTACACGAGTTAAAGGACACATTTATGCAGTGTTGATTATATGTTTTACCCAACATTTGTTTGTATAGAAATAAGATATACATACATTGCAGATTGAAAGATTTAGTTATGAATTATGGATTATTATGGGAATCCTTATTAATTAATTAAACATAAAAAAAAAAATCACAAAAAGCGAAATGTATAAACTTGATAGAAAATGTCAGCAAATGCTTTGTGTGCTCGAGAACAGCATAACATCTTTAAACAAATCGTTTTGCTTCGTCTTAATAACACTCTGACAATCGATAATGCTTAATGATTTCGCCGTCACAAATTGAACAGTTTCAGCAAACGACAGGAAGGCAATCACAAAATGTACATAATGCCATCCAATATCATAACGATCATCTTCCAAACGGTACATCATCATTGTTATTACAGCAATTATGGGCAAAGAGTGTTTTTGCGCGTCCTGATCCCCTGCGACCAACCCATTTTCTTGTGTACCATATAAACTCCGCTTTATTATTGTAGGAAATTGATTTTTTTGTGCACAGATTTCCACATGCTCTCTATTACAGGGAGTTTGGCTTTTCAACAAATTGTATGTACATGTCGAGATAACTCTTGGTCTTTTGTTTCGGATTGTGGAATTTTTGTCTGAGTTTGATTTTTCCCCGGTTTCTATATAAATAACATAACGTCTTACGAGTACGAAACTCCTACGCTCCCATCTCCTTAAATCAGCATTTTTAGTGTACTCCTATAAGTCGTGTGTGAGTGTGTTTGTGCTGTAACAAGTCAATTCTTATAACTCTTGCATGTTAGATGAAAAAGATTGAGCACAGAGAACGACGACTAAATCTATGAGGAAGAAAATCAACTTTAGCACCCATTCTACGCGAACAAAACTTTTACTTATCTTTGGCGAACATACAGACACACAGACACACTGACAACATCGATGGAGCAGAGAAAACTGACAAAACGTACGTGTTTCCTATGCGGAAAAGGGTACAGCCACCAACTTCTATTGTGAATTGTTGGATTTCCGCAGAGTACAAAACTTGGTAGACAACAAAGGACATTTTTTTAAATGAGGTGCAAGATTAATGAAGGGTTGAAGCTTAACCACGACACACACGCTGAGGCTGATGCTTTTGGGCAAAGTGCTGCGGCATATAAAAGCTACATTTAATACAATTAAAGCTGTATTTGTTACGTCGGCTCCTTAAAATATCCTTTTCGATGTTCAAATGCCATTTATATAGAAAGTGGCGCCAGATGCTTTTGTGAAGTCAACACGTATGCTGGAGGACATTCCCGAATTTGCTCTTCGAAACAAGATCAAATGAAATCAACAAAATTTCGTCCTTATGGATGAGTTTTATTTCGCAATGCGGTAAATGTTTTCGCCCACTAAACTTATTTTTATATTTACTACATATTTATCTTTGAGCAAAGAATAAACATATTAAATAACAAATATGAATGTTGGATGAAAGAGCGTCATCAAGATGAAATGTACATCAAACGAAAAATTATGTCAATTGCAATGTATGAGACTCGAAATGTTCTTTAAGTCGTCATTTAATAAATCGTTTAGACGTTTTTATTTACATATTGTAAAAATAAGTTTGAACATGTTTTCGCTTGATAATATGATTCACCAGAGAACAAAAGAAATTTCTAAATTATTCCGCTCAAATAACATCAAATGACTGGCTAAATTTATTTTAATTACAAATATTTCAAATGAATGAATTTCCGCGGGGTAATATTATTATCTCTATTGATTTAAATCTAATGAACATTTCCCTAATCCTTTGTTTCTTTTACTTATATAAACGCAGATACTTCAAAGGCGAAATATTTTCACTTACTGGTTTGACAAGTGACTATCTTCAAAAGCAATATTCTTATTGGAGTTTAAGAAACACTTCGCAAAACTCGAAAATTCGTTAAAATACGAAAATAGAAATTTTCGAGTGTGCACTGTGATAATCAATTTATTAGCAAAAGGCCAAGGGAAAATTCAAAATTCAATGAATTTAACCTCATTTATTATGACCATTTCTGTCAACATTTATAATCATATTGTTTCGCAATGATTAAAAGCTCATGAGGCTCAATGTGAAAAAGATTGGTATTGATTCACTGAGAGCATAAACAATGCAAATATAAAGCAAAATGGAAATTGAAAAGAAAACACCGCATTGAAAATAAATCTCTTAAAGCCTCAAGGATGGCTGGTCCACTCTCACCCAGATTAAGTTTAAAAATGTTATGGTTCTTATCAATGATTGCGTTGAACGGCGTTGTCTTCCGAATTCACGGATTCTATTTGTAAGGAATGTCAACAAATTCAGCAAAGCATGCCCCAATCCTAGCAGATAAAAGTTACTTATGTACGAGTTTGCACTCAAACAGCGCGTCTTCTTCTATACTTCTCGCAAGACGCTCAAGTGTACGGTGAAAAGCAGCCGATAGCATCTGAAAAAAGCTCACCAAATGTGTAAGCAGCTTATTTGGCAAACCCCAAACTGCAGTTCCACTGGAAGCGTGACAAAACTCAAGTGCTACCCGCAGTCACAAAACTCGTCTCACAGCTAGCTTAACATGTATATTGAAAGAAGACACAAACCACTAGGAATACAATGGATGTGTGTACCAGCAAACTTCAAAGATAATACATCCTATATGTATAAACGTATGTTCGAATGAAAAAGGAAACTTACTCGTGCTCTCGATTATGTTTGAATGTGTCATGATAGCGTACTCGCAGATTCCTACGAATATCACTTGTGTCATTCTCGTGTCGACTTTTTGACAATGAAGCAGGCAAAAGTAAGGCCATTTCTGAAAGGAAAAAGGCGAAAATACATTAAAGTCTATTCAAATTTGATGGGTTACAACAAACAGCTCCAAATTGCATGTTTTGTTGTTGTTGTTAGTTTTTGTTATTCGTTTAACGAAATTTTCATGCTTGCCCCATCAAAAAAAAATGTGCTTAATCATTTCAATTTGCCGCGATAATAAAGCTGTGGCGAAAGCGTGACTTTAAAATTAGGCGTAAAATCGTTATTAGCATTTTTGTGTACTTGTATAATTTGTATTGACGTAGAAGATGAAAATGAAAATGAATTGCATTTACCTCGAAGCGCTCGCCGATCTGAGTGATTATGACACTTGTATCCCTGACAGCCGCGCTTCTGCACCAGAGACGGACAATGTTTACCGCCATTTTGTGGTGTTTGTTGAATTGTCCGTGATCTGGACATCATTCCAGTGCCGCACGCTGCATCACAATCGCTCCAGGCGTCCCACTCGCTGACCACACAGTCTATCACTGCAATCAAAGTAAATAATATAAGCGATTAAGTATATAATAGATGGTGAGAAAAATTCAAAATTATAATTAACAATGCAGATGTCTCAAAGCGTCAATTAGTCGAATATTTACGAATGTAAACTTTTCGAAAACATCCGAAAAAGTCCTACATCGAAGGAACGCGCCCTCTACGGAAAAGATGTGCTCGCCCTTTGTCAACTGTTGACAAAATTAAACTTTTAACCACTTTTCTACGAGAAAGTTTTGCTTTTCTATTCCCGCGTGTCATATGTATGTACATCGCAATAGCAAACTTTCAATTTAATATTTAAATACTTTTTTTTTTTTTACTTTGCATCAGTGGTAAACAAAACACAATGCTGAAGAGGGCTAACTGCCATCACAAGTGTGTATTTGCATCTCAAAACTCGCCTCGATTTCCCATAACTTGATTATATAATATATGCTCGTATGTATACGTACTATATATGTACTATGGTAAATATATTGTGTCGACCAAAACAAAAATAAAAGCGCTATTTTGTTGGAAAAATTTTACCCCTGGCCGGCTCCATCCTGCAGCTAAACTTTTTTCAGCCAATTTTCATTTAAAAATTTTCCATGTGGCACGACCATTGACCGAAAATAATTTGTGCAGTCAAAGTCAAAGCGCCGAATCCGTGCTTCTTGGCAAAATTGGATGGAAGGTGAATGTAAAACATGTTTCAAATTGACAGTCCCATTGAATAACTTGCAGCTCGTAGGTACGACTGTTACAATGGACCATTACAGAGAAGGATCGAAAAGACGAAAATGGTATGGGCAATGGCATGGCATGGCATGGCATGGCGTCCCATTCTCAGCACACGTTTATTAACATTGAACTGAGACGAAGTGCATGACGGTGAATGAAACCAAGAGCTTTGTACTATTCAGTGAATGCTTCAATTTCAAACTAAATTAATCGTATCCAAAAATATATTAGCTGTCCAACGTCTTTTATTAAACGATTAAGCCAGAGATGAGCATTAGAAATTATGTATGACATTTTGAAAAACTCGAATTCAATACGTTCAAATTATATGAAGCAAAAATATGCTGTAGATATGTAGGACATAAAGGTATTTATTTGAAAATAGGACACGCTGAGTGGAAAGCCAATTTCAAATGAAATCGATTGAAAATGGCGAACTTCACTCAGCAACTGCTTATTCGACTGGAAAAATGAACAAAGAACACAACACCGGCTGAACGGGGTTCGGTCTGTCGATTTGGGAAAAGGAACGAGACGAGACGAACAAAGAGCATGAGAAACAAGCCACAAACTCGTATGCTTCGGTTAAATAACACATCCTGAATCTTACAGTTAACAGCGTGGAAATGGCCGAATTAAATGAAAAAGAAACGCGGGGTGGCTGGCGCACAATAAATCACACACTTTTGTGATTGTGATCACTGTCTCGCGGTTAAGGAGTGTTGATTACGCGTACTTCTACATATCCTAGCCTGGAAAATATTTGTGTTTATTTGGCTATGCGAGAAGCTTTTGTCTTGTGACATGCGACCTCCATTAGGACGCGACGCGACGCGACGGGCGTCGTAAAAGCTCTCCGTGGCACGACATGTATGCACGGCCAGTCACCAGCATAAATCATATAAGTAAATAGGTTGACAAAAAGAGCGTTTAAATACAGCAACGGCTTCCCTCAACATTTTTACTCGTATTTGTTCACCGTGAGGGCGAACATTTGGGGTTGTACATTTGCTGCAAATAAAATTGTAAAACAAACACAAATAGGGATGTTTTTTTACGGAAATTGAGGTCGCTTGCCGGCATTTGTTTTGCAAAACTGCAAATACGGAATGTGAGCTTGCCAGCTGCTACGCGATTCTGATGGTAAATTATCACGTATTAAATCATTTGAGGGAACATACAAAAAATCAAGCAAATCAATTAAGTTTTATGAACCAATGCTATATAATTAACTGGATGATGGCTGCTAATGGGACCTAAGCTTTGAAAGCTTCCTGCTATTAATGAGTAAATAACATTAAGAGAATCCTTTGATTAGATGCGATGTTTCGATAAACGTCACCATCAGTTCAAATGAATTATGTAAATGCAGGAAGCAGAAATTTGGCCGTTTTTAACTTATTCATGTAAATAGAAAAGAAAATGTACTTGGCCCAATTTTTCTGCCCATCTTCAGGCCTAATGTACGCGCTGAATTCCCTTCGACGCGACGCACTAAATTCAATTTACGCAACAATAAATGAGGCCATTTAAAACACAAGGTATGGCCCGCCAAATGCCCAAGATCGCTTTGATGTGAGGTCAACACCAATTTTCTTCCCGAGACCTGTTTCCAAATTAATTAAATTCTAATCAATTTTTTAATTAAACGAAATTTGAATGTCTTGCGCAAGCTGAGGTCACGCGATTGGAATTCTATTACACGTTTGCTTTTTGTGTAATTTATCGAAGCAGCCCATAAAGACATAAGGTTACAAGATGTTCGCCGCAACAGCTAATTTGCTCAAAGAAGAAGTAATAATGTTCGATAAATGTGCAAAAGCCCGAAGGTTATAAAAAGGGAGCCGCTAGTATTTATCGTATCCTACATGGGCCATTGATTATTTAGGCGGTTGGCTTTCGATGGGAATGTTCTCGTAAAGATCTGAACTATCGCCATCGGCTTCAAGTAATCACTCATATTTCAAGGTCGCATGTTTGACTTGATTTGATGTTATTCAATTTTTTTTCTATTCATACTCATTTTGGTAATAATTATTCGGTTCCCATGGCTCACGTTGTCCGTTATTTTAGTAAACATTACGTGAACGGCATATGCTTTTGTCTTAAAAGTGTAATTCGGGGAACTTGAGTAAATAAAACATGGAGCCTGACACAATTATGTGTACTTACTGTTTCTACAGTAAAAACGTTCAACAAACGCTGCGCTGCGCTGTAACCGTACTGCATTACGTGTGTGTACATATAATTAAGTATGTAGCTTATGAGCGATGCAACCTAATGTAAATGCGGTGCTAAGTAAACTGCTACAGGGTCGGCTCTGCTTTTTCTATTTGTGCAAGACGATGTGGCATCCAAACTCGCCGCGCCATGGAGCCAAGCAGGCAGAAAAGTGACAACGAGGAAAGCACATATAGTGCAGTCGTGTGGCGCCCACATTGGGTCAGCCAATGATTCTTGAAGCCTCACAGCATTGGCGGCATTTTCTATTGGATTGTAATTGATTACTGAAGTTTAATTAGTCGCAACTCACGACTTTTAGCTGAGAAGGTTTTAATAGTGAACTGGAGACTGGAGACTGGAGAGTTTACTCAGTGGCACTCGACTTGAAGGAAATTACGAGTCGGTGTAATGGGGTTTCCTCGCCAAAGATGATTTACTGTTTATTTCCGAGCTAATCCGTGTTCTGTTTGAAATACGGCAGGTAGTTTGTTGCAGCCGACTAATTTATATAACTCATTCTATGGTGACAGGACGCTTAATTGCCAAAAGTTTACCGAATCCGGAATGATGTATATACTGTGAAGGGTTGCAGGATGTTGGGCAATAGCTTTTATAAATCGAAAAAATAAACTTTTTTATGGAAATGTGGATTTTGCAGAATTGAACTTTTTTTGACAGTTTAATTATTTTTGATAGAATAAATGATCCTTGGTTTGTTGAACACTTTTATACTTTAAGCAAAGGATTTTATTCTACGGAAAATAAATCAAGTTACGGTAAAATTAATGTTTTTGAAAACTATTCAAACAAAGTCAAGGTTTGTACACACCACAAAATATGAGATTTCATTATTAAAAATCATAGACCAAAAAAGGATGCAATCACAAAATTCATATTCAAATTTTGATTAACTAAGTTTTTGTAGGACAATAATTGTACGTACTCGTACATCACATAACTCGCATTAAATGAAATTCTATAGGTTTACCATTTATTTACACAAAACAATAATTATAGCAACCATTAAAAGGCATTCATGCGGATAAACAAAAAGCTTGATAACGAACAACAAAATATTTATCATGACCCAATTATGACAGAAATTGCAGCCATGAAGCGACACTAATTAGCTGAAACTGTGTGCAATTCCAGTAATGCAACGACCAGCAGCAAAGTGAGCAGTTTCTAATAAATGTTATTAAATGTGATCAAGTCCACTTTCACCCCAATGACTTTCACATAATACGAGAACTTGGCACATGAAATGTAAAAGCTTCATGTAATCGCTTTATGATCCTGTTCCCCAGGAAATATAAATTCGGTTCACGTAGCGGCAAATGTGATTAAAGTAGTGTCCGAATTCAACCCCTTAGTGCTAAATGTTTGATCAGGGCGGCAAAATCAATACGTTACATATAAATATTAAATTATGTTGAGAGTAAAGTGAATATTCATATCCAGCATAAATACCATTTAATACATACATTCATTTAAAATTTAATTTCTCTCATTTAGCATTTGTGGTAATGCAATTCTCTTTTTCAATTAAAAGTCATTGCGAAATATTCTTTTTATATAGAAAAATAAATTAAATTCATAAAAAATAATCCCGTTTGAAGAACACAATTTCTAAAGAGGAACGAATGTAAACCAAAAGTTGTTAAATTATTGAGAAAAAAAAACATCATTAAAAACTGAAAATCTTACAAAGCTAAAAAGGAAACCGGAGCAACCCTTTGACATCATATACTCATAATGTCCTGTCACTGAGCGAAAGGCGAAATTCACAAAAAGAATTCTCAACTCATGTGTAAATGTGGGACATGAAAATAATTTGAATAAAGCGATTCGTTCAGTATCCTATTTATTTTCAACTTAAATATGTGACAGTCCTTATCAGAGTACAGTTGTTTCCTTGTTTTCGTTGTATGTTGAGGAGTTGTGGAATTCAAAAGAATGCCGATTGTGATAGCAGGACGACCACGCAGACAGACAACAAGGGTCATCAAGGAAGCACACGTCTACATTGTTATAACCCGGATTGTCATGGAGCAGAGTGTTTACATAACAAAGGATTATATTATACGAGTATGTGCCCTTTTTTGTGGAGTATCTGAGCAGAGAATCACGAGGGCGGCATCGAATTGTCCAAAATGGAGAGGTCGGACCACACCAATGTCAAGAATATAATGACTATTTCCAGAATGGGAATATAAATTAGGATAATTGTGCACAGCCAACGGTCAAGCACGCACACAATTGAAATGTTGAACAGATTGGCAAATGCAAATGCCAAAGGACGACGGGCAGGTCAATTCTCACTCTGACGTTGGCCTCATTCAGGTGGATTATGTGACCGTAAAAAAACATATTTGATTTACAAATAAGTCCCGATGTTGTAACGTTTGACAATAAGTGATACTTAGGACATTCAAATATTTTTTAACGCACGAAAGTTAATTTATATGCACAACCACCAAGCATTAACTAAAATCAAGCCAGTCCAAATTAGAATATCTAAATATCACAGTAAAAATGGCATTGCCTAAAGCGGTTCAAAGTCCTGCTGTGAATACAAAATAAAAGGAATTAAATAAACATCATCCTTTCCAATTAATAAAACATTTACAATCTGTCAATAATTCCAACCGCACATCCATTAAAAGAGGAGGAGAGTCACAGATGACTAAACACTCAACAAACAAAAACATATATGTAAGTATATTTTAAGGAGTGTATAACATCCCATCCATAAAACCGTCATTCCATTCCGTCTATTATATATCCACCGTCTCGGCACAGTCCTCTTACTGAATAAAAAATACCTCGCCTGAAGACACACACACACACACACACACACACTCGCATAACTTCATATACACCTTGAATTGGACACGCACTTCACCACAAATAAACGGCCGAGTCATTAAAAGTAAGACCCGCGTGCTAGCCAATTTATGGCATTTTATCACGGCCATCATCATCACATATGGACGCAATCATTCCTCAAATGTGCGGAGGATAGAGAGGAAGAGGATAGTGGCAGACATCAGCCGTCCAGACGCTCATAAAGAATTGCATCAATTTTGAGCAAAAGAAGAATTAGAAAGCCCATCCAATCGTATAATATGTTGTTAGAAGTCTATTGGAGGTCTATTAGCTCTTCACATTCATCTGGAATTGCCTCATCCGTGTATCATTCCGAGAATTTAAAGTGTGAGAACTGAAACCACTGTGGCAAATACCTTTGATTTGAGTTTGGACAAACGTACGAACAAACGACTTTCCCATCAACAGCGTGAGGCAGGGAGCAGCTTCCACGTGTGTTGTACTAGTATGTTTCAAACAATACACAAACTTTCGGCTTGATAAAACATTTCACCGAATTTCTAATTACCGATTCGAGTGCATCCAAATTATGAGCTGCAAATGTGCAAAGCACTTGATAACAATTGCTGCGATTTTATTTTTAGTAAACTCCAACCGCGATTTTATAGGTGCTGATTCGGTTGAAGCTATTCTTGCAGTTTCAGTCATCAGCGGGGAAAAGAAATTACCTATATTGAGTTTGCGACGCGTTTCATTCCTTAGAGTCTGCATACTCATTATGCTCTAGCCGCAGATTAATTCAATGCGCTCTATTGAGCAAGACGTTGTGTTAATGTGTTCATAACATCATTTAAATAAACATTTATTATTATGATCATGACATTATGTGGTAACCTTGCAGAGAAAACAACCATATGTGAGATAGAAGCTTATGCAAATACGCCGCATGTATGTACACATTACACACAAGTCTAACCAATTTCTTCGCATCAAACGTATTCTCCCTCGAGGGATTCAGGCATTTTTGGTGAACTGTCGTATTTACATGAGCTTATATGGATGTACTCGTACTATCTTATGCTATGGTTGTCCTTTTAAAAGGATACATTGCGAAGCGTGTTAGTGAAAGCCAGCTGAACATTTCATTCGTATATTTTTAATTAGTTTTTCGACAACAAAACATGTATTTTTAACGAGATAAAATTTATGTTTTTGAATTATGTCTGTGTAATTTATTAAATTGCAAAACTATTCCCTTTTTTTATTTGGCAAAAGCTTATTATATGTAAACATGTGCTATTGGTAAAATTACGAAAGTTTCCTAATTAAAATACACTGAATAAAAGCGTGTCCTTAATAAATGTGTCTGACACTGTACCGATTGACGTAGACTTGAGATGCTTTTCAATTATCAACTGAAGCGACATGACACCACGTAATTATATCATTTCACTCAACTAAAAAGTTTCAGCCGGAATTTCCTCAACACATTTATGGTATTACATATATCCTATATATGAGTACATATGGTTTCAGAAAACTTAAAAGCTTTAGTGTGTATACATTAGACATATTCTTTCTTTAGTAAGAGAAATATTAGCATTGTAGTTTTGTTTCTTATTCAATTAAGGAATCTACATGCCAAACTTATAAGGAACTCCCATTAAGACGTGAAACAACCCTATAATATTTCATTGAAAGCTTTAGAGAATGGATTTTTCAGCCCAGGCTTGGAAACAAACTAAAAAGGTTGTGACTCGCTAAATTGAGTTCAGTAAACTATTTTCGAAACATGTTTTGTTATATTGTTCCTTATTTTGAACATAAATACCGATCCCCACATGTGCTGTCAACCAAATAAAGGTCACTTGGCGCTTATCCCCATCATGTTGTTTTATACATCTGCACAGCACTGACGTCACTAGCCACGAAACAAATACAAGCTACTACTTGCGACAAGCGTGTTTTCTTATTTACAAAGGACATATTTGACAGGTGAACCAGTAATTAGTTTGGGGAAATTTCACTAAACTTTATCGTCTCAAAGTTTGCTAAACGCTGTTCGACATCCATCTTGATTCCCACCCCTGAAGCGTCGCACTCTGTTACAACAACAAATAAACCTTCGACCATTTGTAAATCAAACAATTAGCGTGTTATGGACTTATCAGACCAAACTTTTCGTCAACTAAAACTATGTTTGGAATTTCTTTCTTTGGCTGAAATCCTTACCAAGTTTTACGTGCCGAGAGAGTGTGACATAGCAAGGTCAAAACACCACACCGCGCTGCATTGCGCCACGTTATTATGGAATCAAACATGATCCTTTGTAAGACATGTCCTCACTTGTGAGATTTAATGACGTTCATGATGCGAACATCATGGTACTTGAGTTTGCCGCTAAAAACTGTTTGAAAATTCAATGGGCAAATATTCTACTTATTCATTTAGTTTTGCCTTGAGTTTGGTTTTTAAAGGAATGTTGTTGCCGATTCTATATCCTTTGAATAACAATTTTACTGTCTTTTCACTGAACAAGCTCACCTTTGTAAATATTTACATGTGTAAGCCTCTCATTACTTAACATTTTTAAGGCACTTCAAACACTATATAGTATAAACCAATAATTTCTCCTCAGGTAGTAAGACAACCCTGAATGCTTATGAATGGTTGTCAAGAACATATTTTATAGCCCATGGGTTAATATTAGAAATTTACAATAGGTCCTTGTCCATTCAGCCGTCAGACCTTTTTTACGGATCGAGTGGGCCTTGTTTAAGTTTTAACAATTGCTCGGAATTGTTTCAACCTAAAACTTAATTACCCACTTAATGGTACCAACTCTACCAAGTCGTTAAGTGTAATGTGAGAGAAAGTACGCTCCTGTAAAACATATTTTCTCTATTCGGGTATTAGCCAGGAGAGCTAGTAAATTATTAATACCATACAATATAGGGAACCCCTAAAACAGGTTGAAGATGTGACCAAACACGTATTTAATCCGGCCTTATACGGCACATAAGTATTTTATGAATTTGATGGAACCAGAAAATCCCATTATTGCCAAGCCGACAAATTAAATTTCGGCCAATCAAATATAAATGAGGATTTGCCACCAAGTGTGTTATATGGCAAAAGCAACCATGAACATATTTATGCTTCAGCATTTCTATGTAAATTTACAAATTTGACAATAAAATATGTATATATAGCAGAAGCCCTAAGGTAACCCGCTCACATTATGCTTCCACTACTTCAATAAGTTATGTGCTAGATTAACAACACAATTGTTCACGGATAATTGTGTTGGAGGAATGCAAAATCATCAGAAATAAAAGAGAAAAAAAAATGTACCTTGGACTTCCAAATGAAAACATTTGTTCAGACAAGTAGCTTAATTGAACTGAGTTAGAATCGCACTCGTCCAGCAGCAGCTTTGTGCTAGACACACATGTGGGAGTTATTCTCATGTAGTGGCAAAATGGTTCGACGCGTCACAACGCGACGCTATGCTACAGAGTGAGGCGCCCGGTGGGTTACCATAGAAAGCATATAAATTGCATATGATTTTTGAGCGCAAACACTTAAAATGGGGTAGCGGTGGGTGAAGGAAAAACTTATCTGTGCTAAATATCCAATTTGTATGTAAATTCATCCACAGATATTGTTGGAATCGGAGTCGAAACATGGAATGATATTGAGTCAATTTGTACTACCAGATGGCTCACTCGGTTACCAGTCGTGAACCACAATCTGTTTCCACCAGCAGAGCTTAATGTCTGGCGGAAATTTCAAATCAAATCACTTGCCGAAATTATTGACTTCAATAAGAAGCCCACGAGCAAAATGAAAGAACATCTCCCGAATACGTTACGACTTACGATGTTCACTTTCATTTATTCACCATAAACTGCAATCAGCTTAAATTTAGAAGTGAAGAAAGTTATATGTAGAGCAATATGATAACAAATCATCTTCAGCTGCTGAAGAGAGGCAGCAGCGTGTTGAAAGTGGATCTTCTAGAAAATCTACTGAGCTTACGATAAATTATCTAGATGGGAGAAGAAGAGACTAAGTTAAAAATAAACACGCAGCAATTTATTATTTCGGCATTAACACGCATAACATGAGCATAATTATGAGTGTCATGTGGATCTGACGAGGCGGAAATCAATCATGTTTTCTGCATTAACAGTTAAAGTCGAAAATAATTATTATATAATGTCGTCTGCAGAAGGCATCTACTCAATTTCCAGTTTTGATTAATTAAATTATCTATAGTTGTCAATCATTATCGAAATCCTTGTTGGGGTTCTTTTTTAATCCTTAACACACCGATTAAGATAATTTATAATGATTTTTTTATGCAAGAGCATTAGCTTATTAATGGGTTTTACCGCAAGAACTGAAAGTTATTAAGCATATTTTTAACAAGGGTGCTACTCCTTTGCGCGGTAATGAAAAATATCCTAATCCTGAAAGTTAAATGTAAGCAAATTCTCCATCAAATTAAAACAAATGAGCTTTTCAACAATCAGTTATGAAAAATGCGGCAACAGAAATTCACAGTTTCCCCAAAACAACTTTTGGGTATTTAGGTTCCTTTCAAGAATATTTGTTTATTTGGACCACACTTAATCACTCAAGATAAGAATGTAGTTTGGACGCACGACATACACTTGCACGTGAAATGTGCACATCTTTGAGATGGTGGTTTACCCAACAATGTTTGGCCAATATACGCATACAATGTACACACACGCGAATAGATAATTAATCCAAAAGCAGGACCTTAAAATCACCCGCAAACGAAGAGGCAAGCTTGATGAATATGAAATGAGTTTCCCGAAAATACATACAACGCTTCTTCGTAATCTATTTGCGAAAAGGCCAACTTGTTTTCCTTCGGAAAATTTCGTCTTTGATGCGCCACACAAACACAAACAGCGCCAAGCACACCCCACAGCCCCCTAACAGTCGGCCATCGGGTATCAGCGCCTATCCACCCACATGCACACGCAATAAATTGAAATCGAGGCGCCCGGAGAAGACAAAACACGACAAACGGCGCCGCGCCGCGCCGCGCCGCAAGGAGGAGCCGGCTAGAAGGAGCATCGAATGGAGATTGAATTACGTGTGATCAGTTTATGTGTGTTCGTTTTACTGTTTGGGTTAAATTGAGTGAGCATTGAGCGACGGGGTGGTTTAGCGTTGGGGATGTATCTCAAGGAGTTCCACTATTTATAACTAGTGGGAGGTAAATGATTGAGATGCGAACAAATTTACAGCTATTGATTTCATCATTATGATTTCGCATTTAAGTGCATGGCATGTTCATTTCCCGTGAAATTGAGTCATTTTCCATCAATAGTTGAGTAAATTTTGCAGAGACGAGTGCTTTTGTTTTGAAAATCGATTGAATCAGATTTCCAAGCGGTTGAATCATTTCAGTTCAATGGATTGGTAACATATTAATTGGGGAACTGAAATTAAGTCGAAAAACAATAAAGAGTAACACTTGTTTGCATGCATAATAGACAGTTAAATGCATCTCATGAAATTTGAATGAGGTGCAATCGACTGTCGAGGATTCCTTTTAATGATTCATTTCGGTTTCATTTCGAATGCCGATCAACATTAGTAACATATCAAATACAGGTTTGTAATTACTTAAATTACCATATCTTAACTATCAACATAAACTTCATCTTATTAGTATTTAACAAATATTCATTTTAATTGACTGAAATTTTGGGCCTGCGCATCAATACTTGAGACTTTTCATTGATTCGGAAAAGTGATAATGCATTTTGAACATTGAATATAAATTTATACAAATCTTGGAATATTCTTATACAAGAAAATACAATTAAATGAGACGATATCGAGTGAATGCAATTTAAATATGAATGCATTGCAAGTTGCAGTGGACCAAACCACCTACCAAGTTTATTGTTGTTTCAAAAGGGAGAGAAGTTACCGTCTGCAATGTGAACTGCATCTTGTCGGATACAGTTTAATGAATAATGAACATACTTGAAAATAAACACACATCATTGTGTTGCATAATTGACATGACTTCTATATTTCAAGTGTGCAATCAAGCCACAGCTGCATTCAAGAGACAACAAACGGTTTATCATGCACACAACACGAGATCTGGATACAAATAACTAAGAGTATGCATCGCAGATTGTAATATGTGCACATATGCACTCTTATATCGTATTACGGTGCGAAGAAAAGGGAAACTGTCCCATTGTTTGCGCCAGAAACAATACACTCAACAGTCAACTCTGCTTATTTGGGCATTGCATTTCCACAGGTAATCCGGGCAGCCGATACTAACTATTTACGATGGCCAATAAAGAGAAGAAGATGAGTCTCATCGGCGAAGACCTTAACAGTGCACCATAAACCGAATACAACCAATACCAATTTAAGAGGTTTAACTCAGCGCTACAAAACTAAAGCGGACAACTTGACAGGGGAGGGCCCCGCACTTTTGAGGCATTCCGCATTTAAAGAAGGTGCACACGAGAAATGGAAAAAGGCCACTCACCTCCGCAATGTTGTTTAAAGTCTTCACAGCAGTCGCCAAGTTTCAAGCAGGCATGATCACAATAGCACGGCTTATCGTTAAGATCCTCGATTATGGAGTTAACTGGCGCCTTTTGAACCACACAGGATGAGTCCCGACCGTTGCAGCATAAGGACGACTCCCGACATGAGCCGCATGACACACCACGAATATCACTGGCCAGCCACACACACACTAACAGTCCGATGTACACGAAATCGTTCCTTTGGAGCACGCACATTTTGCCGCCTCTGTTTGTCGATTAATAAGCTCCTAATTATAATTTATGCAGCGTTTGCCTCCCGTTCAAGTCGCGGTAACGAAGTCCCAGTTAAAGAAATTCCGTAATCGAGAATTAAGTAAAGGCAGAATGCTCTAAAGAGTTGAGGAAGTCAATTAATATTTTAAAACTCAAAAGGTTTCCAGGACAGCGTGTGTTTACGCATTTATTCCGATGCGAGTGAGTTGAGCGCGTTTACCGGTACACTAGATACCTTGTTTCCAATTAAATTGAAATCAATAAAATGTCTCTAATTCACAGGTGATGTGGGTAAATTTGTGTCTCCCTTAATAACACGACCTTCAAAGATACCCTCGAGAAAAAAATCGTTTAGCGGCTATTCACAAAAATGATGACGATTATCCCAACACAATAAACAACAAAGTCCCAAGTTGTTAATCATCACCCAAACGCTAAGTCGGTGTCATTGAAGGTAATTGTTACCAACTAAAAAACAGTTTTTCACCGATACACCGGCACAACAACAAAAACAAAGCACATTCACAATAAAACAAAAGTCGCGCACTTAAGACAGTCACTTTACATTATACTCAATTTTTACTGGAAAATGCTTCTAACAACAACACAATTATTTGGCTGCGACGAAATAATCCTGTGAAACGCTCTTCACAAACAACTTATGAGACTGGCTGATCAAAGTCCCGTCCGACACGCGTACTCTTCACGACTGAACTAACAGCTCAACGGACAACGACAGTCGACACAAGCCGCAAGACTCAAGAGCTCCCCAAATCCCAATTTACGCGTACATTTAACACACATACAATGTATAGCATATATGCATTCGCAGACGTGAGACGAGACGATGAAGTGAGTTGTTGGCGCGCTGGCATTGAATCTGAAGCTCGATGGCGAGTGCATCTCTTTTTTAGCTACCTTCCTGCATACCCCATTACCCATACAACGGAGTACTTTATCCGTCGTAGCTCGTACGTCGTACATGTTTGCTGTGCGCGAAGGAGAAACTTCACGCACGTGTCCACGTACGAGTCTCTAGATCTTGCGCATAGCTTCCTATTTTCCGATGTTTTTGTATGACTTGTGACTCTTGAGCTAAAGGAATGATTATATGAGGAAAGCTCCAAAAAATGTTTATCATATTTGGTCTTTGGTGCTTAAATTGGCTAAGAACCTAAAACTCTTGATTATTTTTATGTATATTAGGGATTGGATTGCAAATATGAAATTATGAATATTTACATTTTTGAACTAATCATAATAATGGTAAATATATTACCATTGCATTATATAAAGATCTTTACAAAACTTTCTTACATCTTTAACGACATCTAGTAGCAAATTCATAACCAGTGAATTTCAAGTCGATTGATCAATGTTTGATTAGCGCCACCAGTTGGACGTTGTTTGAACATCTTTAAACTATATAGAAATGTCCGATGGAATTTATATAAATATTATAACGAAGCTTGTTATTCGGTTTTAAACATTATTGCACTTGAATATAAAAACCTATAATTTCTGAAATAAAATAAAACGATCGTTGATCAGATTTTCAGCCAGATTCAACTGCCACTTCGAGAAATACTAGCCAGCAGACGTTGTCCTGTTGAAATTTTGTTCATGTTCCTGACTGGCTGCGATTACCCATGTTAGATCGTCCTGCCATTGGCAATATTACGATCACTACTAAAGGACATGGTTTTTTTTCATAATTTAAATAAATTACACAATTAGCAAAAACTTCCTAAATAGAACTTTAATGTTCTATGGATTTTATTGTTGCAACAATGAAATTTTATTTTTTTTTAAATGCATAATAATGGAAAATTCAAACAGGATTTTAATAGTTTTAACTAATGAATCCTTCACATTTAATGGCTAGAAAAATACATGAAATGTTTTACTCCGGTATCACTTCAATCGTCGATTTTTTCCAATAGAACAGATGGATTAATATTTACATACATCGAGAAATCAACGATACTCATTTTGACAACTTTTCCTCCAACTTCGTGATTGATAAATACTTTGTTTAAATCAATCACTGATTGGACGGTTGGTTCTGTAGGCTGTGGCGATTCTGCAGGCAGTGGATCATCTGCGTCGATTGGAGAATCTTCGGGAGACGGAGAGTCTGCTATTTCAATTAATTCAATTACATCTGTGGTTTTAGTAGGTTCGGTTGGTTTCGCAGCTTCGAACGTGGCATCTTCGCTATCTTCATTATCATCAGAATTACACTGTTCCTGAAGCGACATCATGTGCTTTATGTCTGCCTCGATATTGCCATATGACGTGTCCATTAAATCCTGTTTTGTCATGACCAGTCCGTTTGGAAATATCACTCTTATGTTGTTCCAATGGGAAATAAAGACATTTTTGTCTACGGGTCGCCAAGTTTTATCATCGGAACCGTGCTCGTCATGAGAGTGCTGAAAGAGTATGGTCTTGAATTTGAAAAACCCATCACAATCATTGCAGCCATATTTTGGCAAGTGCTTCTGCATGTGAGTGAATAGAGCCAGTTCGTCCTTCGTGATAAAGTATCTGCAGCAAGGGCAAACATACTCTGTCTCGTGTGTTATGGTGGTAAACGATAATTTCGGGCTGTCGATATGCTTATTTCTCCAGTGGAAGAAATACTCCTGTTGGTCACTGAATTTTTCTTCACAATACTCGCATTGCATGATTTTCATTGGCTTCACAAGCAACAATCTGTTAAGAATGGCCTGATTCAACTTATGCGAAACCGTCGCATTCCGTTTTATTTCTGTCGCTGATCGATGCTCAGCTTTGCAGTGCTCCATGATCTGCTGCTTGCTTCCTCGGAACCAGCACAGACCGCATTTTTCCGCATCACAAGGATCCAGCACGCCAAAATCATTATCGCCATGCTGTCTCAATTGATGTAGCATAATGCAACTGAAACTGCCAGTCTTCACACAAGATATGCACCTTACACGTCTCATTATTCTATAGTTAAAACGTTGAATTCTGCAGGTTGAAGCTGGAAAAGTTTTGTCATGATTCTCGTGCCAGTGACTAATCAAAGCGGTTATGCTCCATTCTCTCTTGGCACAAAAGCCGCACTGGTACTGAATCATTTTTGCTTGTGCGAATGACTCAACAAATGAATCCTCATTTTGCATTGTTCTCTTAATCTTAGGCATTTCTTTGGAAACATCGACCGGTTCGCTGTTTTCAACTGCCAGTGAGTTGTTGCTAGTCTGTGGTACTGTGACTGCAGTTGTCAGTTTAGCCAATGGAGGAACTTTACTGAAATAGGCATTTAACTGGGGCTGTTTATGCTGCGAGAGTTGATGCTGTTTCATATCATTCAATGATTGGGATCTATAAACACAGTAGAAACACTTAATCGGTGGAAGTCCAGCTTCAATAGGTGCCAATGGCGAAGGACTTTGTGGTAGACACGCTCGCTTTGGGGCGACCACTGGTGTTTTCTCGTTCGCGACATTAATTGGTCGCTTTGCGGCGGCCATTGGCTTTTCTGCGTTTTTTGGTGTTTGTTTACCTGTTGGCTTTTGAGTTGGTGTTTCTTCTTCGTCAGAGCTTTCTAACACCATCACTGCTGGCATGGTACGAATTTGTTTGCCCGACTTACCATTGCTGGTAGACGCATTTCCATCGCTTTTTGTTGGCAACTTGTCTTCCTGGCTGTCATGATCATACAGAATACTGCGGATTTTGTTGATTTTATTGGGATCGTTTCGCTGCCACAAAGGCGCCGTTTCTGGACTCTTGCTCTCAGTAACGCGCGTAAAGTTTGATACAGTCACAAACTGATTAGAATGCGCTGCCTTTGAGTGATTGTTCATGTCCAACAAACGGTTGCAAGTGAATTCACACCGTTTGCAGGAAAACTCATGCTCAAGGCCGTGCATTGTTTGGATGTGCGCTGCAATATCCGGCTTCGAGTGCACAATTAATTTACATGTGGAGCACTGCCACTTCGTAAGGGGACTTAACGGTGGCGGTGTAACAGACTTTTGAGACGAACGGTGGATCACTTGCACGTTGACTCCACCCTTAGCATGTTTATTAGTTAAGTGTGTTTCCATTGAAGCCTGTCTGTAATGGTAGAAACTGCATCCAGAACATTTCATCAGTTTCTCCTGATGCATGTTAAGATGTTTGATAACATCGTCAGCCACCATTACTCCCGGGAAAGTGTGTGTGCAGTGGAAACATTTGTAGTTGGTCTCGTCGCAATGTAATGTCTGTAAGTGGCACAGTAGCCCATCGGCGTTTTGTGATTGGTACACGCAGTTAGTCGCATTGCAGATGAAACGTCTGTCGGCAGGCACAAAGATCGGAAGATTACGAATTGCACGCTCGTCGCTTGAGCTATACGCCAAGTTACTCATCCTGTCGTAATGCTTGCCGGCCGCACTTTGACAGGGCACCGGATTAACTGGGTCCATACAAGGCGTACTTGCGTCATCGTTGGTGTTGTGCATGGCAAAATGACGCAGTAAGTTATTCCGTATTTTGGAGCTGTACGTACAGTGTCCACAAAAAATGTCTTTGGGGAAAATCGAGCGCTTTGGTAGTTTGTCCACTTCGTTTTTAAAATATTGTTCTTTGGGTGGCGTTGAGATCATCAGCAGTCGTTCCAACAAAGTTTTTCCAAACTGATTAAGATCGATAGTTGGAAGTTTGGAAGGACACACAACAAAATAGGCAGAATTTGTGTCACAACGCGATGGATTCAATGGATAAGTTTTAAGCTTCACTAGCTTGTGGAAGGATGACATGTGCTCAAAACAACTTTCGCATTCAGCACTGGTAAAGACGCAGTAATAGCATAAGAAACGGTGTCTGGAGTGTATTTTTATGTGCGATACTAGATCAACAATTTTACTGAATGTTTCGTTGCAATGTGCGCACTTTGCTTCGGTCACTGAATGCTGGGCCAAATGAACCGAGAAGCATTGACTGTTCTCGCTGGTGTTAATGCATCCGTCAAACGCACACTTGTAAAGGGCACGACCTTCTTTGCCCGAATTTTTTGTCAATTCTAATGCTGCTTCGTCAATTTGTTTTTGTGTTATATCACTTGATGATGGATTTGGTTGCAGAAGTGTAGGTTCCGGCAATGCTACTGCGTTGCTGGTCGTGGATGTATCTTCATTCACCGTATCTGGTGCAGAGACGGTTGTCGATGGACTCTCACTGTTTGTATCGGTTTCCGATGATAATGGGCTGATCTCGATGAGAGTTGGAGAAATATATTCCCTATTTAGATACAGGAGTGATGTTTGATAAATGGTTTGGTCCTTGTCAGGTGGCACGATCTGAAACAACAAGTTTATCAGTATTAAATTAATTTTTATTGAGTACTCTAACTAATAATGACTTTTTCTTTTTGGAATTTTACGGATTTGTTAAGCAAAACTGGTTGCAAATATATTAATCAAATTAAGTAGGGTCCATCGCTGGCAACTCCTTTTCTCATCTTTCTAGAAATTTTCGAATATCAGCTCAAAAGAATGACTCCTCTTTTGAGACGATCGAATCATCGACCCATTTTAATAATATAGAAGAAATAATTATCTAAAAGTAAACGGTTTTACGTATAGCAGAGCAAAACCTCTTAATGTAATCAAAAAAATCGGTTTTTGACCTTGAAGAAATTTTTTTTGGATCTTGACATGTTTAGTAAAGTTGTTGGTCTTATTAAGGCCTACAATTATGTAGAAGAAGTATTCGCTAAAAAGTTAACTGTTCAAAAGATAGAAAAAACAAATCGGTATTTGACCTTGAAA
>JANSTS010006524.1:14420-29965 GCA_026546915.1 Sylvicola fuscatus
CTACTCACCTGATCCACCTGACCCGATTTCCGCCACAGACAAGCCAGCCCAAGACAATACCAACATCCAAATATGGTTTTTCGTTTATTGAACCTACAATCGGTTTCTGTTTGCGGTAGCAATTCAAACATGTCTAAAAATAAATAAACTTCGTTTCATAAATAATGGTCATCACTGAATTTTTGATAATCTCATTTTCTACTAGTTTTTTGACCCTTGCCCTCCAAAATTGTTATTGTATTATAACTGAATGGAAATGATTGGTAAAATAATCGTCAAGGCGTTTATTCTTGACCGTGAATGAATGTTTAATAATAATAATTGACGAAAACCGTTTTATAGATAGTAGAGCAAAATCCCTTTATATCAACCAAAAAAATCTATATTTTCTTATAGTCTTCTTCTTTCGACCTTAAAGAAATAATTTTTTTTACCTTTAGATGTTCAGCAAAGTGGTTGCTGAAAAGTTAACGGTTCAAAAGATAGAAACATACAAATCAGTATTTATAAAATTGTTTCCCTTGCTGAGAGCTATGTAAAACATTAATATACAATAAAAATAAAGGGTATCGAGTTTTAATCATCTAAAAAAATGTTTTTTTTTAGGTTATAAATTATAACACAAATACGGCACATACGAGTAGATCAGACTCTATTTTTGGCCAAAAACGCGAAATTGATAACTTATTAACATATTAGAAAATAAAATAAAAATTGTGTTTTTCTGTCATGAGAAAAACCCGAAAAACTAATTGGCGTTGTAGATTGACCTTAACAGTGACCTTGAACAAAAATTAGTTATTTTTTTGAGAAATACCAAAATACCAAGTATTTGGTTCTAATCAATTTATTCGTTTCCGAGTTGACTTTAACATTACCAAAAATATTCAAATATTAAGGTAGCAAAAGTTAGTTATGCGACTTTTTTTTTGACAAAAAGGAGAAAACGCGATTTGACACCCTCTGATCCCAAAAAAAGTGATCTATATAAAATGTATCTGAGGATCAAAAGGCAAGTGTTTCAAATTTATTATTTTGTTGTCTAATTTATTCCAATAAACTGCCAATCCGATTAATCGTGCGTGCATGAGTGTCTAACCCACGGGTTAAGTCAATGTTATGTCGTAATCTCTTATTGGTTAAGGGGTTACACCCAAAGTTACTAGAAAAAATATATTAAAAATAAGTATACACATATTGGGGCAACTTAAAAAAAAAAATCCAAAAATAAAAAAATTGCAAAAAAAATCCAAATTGGTTTTTCTTTTGTCCTTTTCCGAAACGACTTCTTTGAAACTGGTGGGAACTATATCTCCGGATCTATTCAACCAATTTGGTTAAAATTTTTTCTTTATTGAATTATCTGGAGCCGTCTCGTACAATTGTTTTGATATAAAGTCCCGTTCAACAAGGCGTTATGAACAAAAAAATCTGAAGATGTTTTAAAAATACTGCGAGGGCCAATTTATGAATATCCCCTTAGACGAATTTGTAAGGTTTTGAATTTGTTTGCGGTCGTTTTTACTAAGAAGCAGTACAAATGTCGCACAGTGATGCCACGGTAATTTATTTGAAATACATTAATACGAAATTTTTCCAAAAATGTATATTTTATTGTTAAAAAAAAAAATCTTTAATAAAATACCATAAGCAAAATAAAGTTAGTTACGATTTTACAAAAACTAAAACACATTTTTATCAAACCTTGGCTCCTCTTCCTTTTTATATTATGTTTATTTAAGTATAGGTTTATTTTTGGAAAACAATAAACAGCATAAATGAAATTATAATTATAATAGTTATTATTATTATTATTATTTATTATAATAAATGAATTTTTTTTGTAAATCAGATGTATAAATTTAATTAATTTCGTGAGAATTTTAAATATTTTGTCGTTAAATTTGATGATGAAAAACACATGTTCTAATCGTCCTTGATACTTTTTTTTTTTTTACAAATCCAATCTGACATCCCTTAGTCGCACTGCCATATCTGATAGCGATTTAAATGAAATTTAAAATAAACACAATTCTCCAATGAATACAATTTGAAATTGGGAGCCATAAATCATCTTAAAAAGACCTTATTGTCTTTTCTGTATCATCTTTAATTTTTTAAATTTACATATCACAAAAGACATAACATTCACAATTACACCAAATAATATTATAAACAAAAAAACATATTTTTGATCCTTTCTGACACTTGAGTCAAACTTTTACATTAAACTACGGTGTCCTGCGACGCGACGCGACGCAGCGTCGCGACGTCTGGCGCATAAAAAATATATATAAATGTACGCGCTTATAGAATAATCGTGTCTACGCGTCGTTTTTTTTTTTATCACACCTTTACTGCGTCCAGTATGCTCGATTTTTATTTTTATATATTTTAGGAAGGGATGGTTAGTATACATATGACGCGTAAAAGGGCGCAGGCGCCACATCCCTACATATGTTATATGCAAAAATTTGTACAAGGACAGACAGACGAATGTACACACAGACGTAAAATACCACATCAAATTGAAAAGAAAACATATATAGTGGAAAAATCCACCGACTGACAAACGGAAATGCGGTGTCCTTTGTGTGCATTTAAGTGAATTAGTAATGTCGTTTAGTGTTTTTTGAAGTGTGGCAAACAAGCCAAAGATTCAATTTTTATATTAATATATTTAGTGCAAGGAACAACAAAAAAAAAAAAAAAAAACAGAAAAGGACAATCGGCCTTCTGCTCCTTCTATTTTGCTGTCACCCCCTCTTACCAACCCCGTTCTTGTTGTAACAGGACAAAGGTGTTGCGCTACATAGCTCTAATGAATATCAAGAAAATTGTGGCATAAAAGCATAAAAGTTAACGAATTTAAAGTAAAGTGTGAGTTTAAAAGGATCGACTTATGGCGACACGAAAACAAGCCCGTTCGAAGCCAGTGGTTCCTGCCAAGCCGGCCAACATACCGCCACCAAGTCATCAAGGCCAGGGTGCCATTAGGAAACAGCCAAGGCCACAAGAACAGCTGCCGCAGCCGACACGCCAGCCAGCACCACCAATCGAATGTAAAGCGCGTCTAGACGCCCTATACACGGCGGCGTTCGGCAATGACCTGGTGAATGGTGACAACATCGATGATTATGACGCCGTCACCGCGGCCGTCGATGATGCGGATCTTTACATAAACCAGTCAAAATCTCCGCCACTCGCCAAAAGCAACAACAGCAACAGCTTCAATGCGAACCGCGAAAACATAATCCGCCTAACGCGAAACATGAGCGAACAGAGTGAGACTGGCGCCGGCTACAATGACAGCGATGACGACGACTACCTGACGGCCAAAAAGAAGGTGGACCGTGCCAATCGCCAGCAATTGGCGGCGGCCGCTGCTGAACAGGGCGCCCACGCCGTCGGCAATCGTCTGGTGTTTAGGGCGCGCGACACGACAGGACATTCGCGCACTGGATCCTTGTGCGAGGGTGCCGCCGCCGCTGCTGCGGTGCCGGCTCTGGCGCAACGTCAGACATCCGTCGATCAGTCGGGCGGCAGACGGTATCAGGAGCGGCGGGCGCGTTCACCAGTGGATGGTGCCGCCAAACAGACGCTGTTCCAGCAGTCGTCCAAACAGATCGAGCGAATGCTGGCGCAGAAATTGGAAAAGGACCAGGCGATGAAGCAGACGGGCGCTGTGCGCAAGATGACGGCCGTCAAGGCCGGTGACAAGGAGATGCGCGAGAATTTGGCCAGCTTGTTCGGCAGCCACAAGAAAGATGTGCACGTCAAGATCAACAATGAGATGAAGCAAAAGTGCAAGAAGATGCAGGTGAAGCATGTCAGCGAGCGACGTCGGCCACAGGAACACTTCAAAAGGTCCATCGATAATGCTGTAAGTCGTTGCAAGAGATCATCTTCTTTTGTTTTTTTAACGTTTTTAATTATAATCTTAAGACATGCTGAAGTAACGGAGTTTTTTTTTTTGTTTTTTTGTACGATTGCATTGTTTCCTGCATGCATTCTTCTTGCTGTCAGACTATGTGGTTCCAGATGGCTTTCCGAACACACAGATCTCTTGTAAGTACAGCTACACATATTCTATTTTTCGCGTATCATGCGTTACCGTTTTGCTATATTACACATTATTCACGCACATTTACGCGCATTTACACTTTGCCATTATTTGTTCATCCTGTTTTAAGACGCTGTGGCCTCTTGGGCGATTGTGTGCAACAAGCCGACACAATTGCTTACATTCACATGTGCACAGTAATCCCGCGGAAATGTTACTCATGTGTGATTATCTAGTGGGTTACATAAACAATTTTGTGAATGATGTAAACAAATGTAATTTGTTTGGATTATTTGCGATCGTTTGGGATTCGGTAAAGTTTTGGAGATAAGATGCTTCAAAACTTAATTTTGGATCGAATTCATAATTTTCTATATCAATCATGCAAAAAAAAAACGTAGCATCCTGTAAGGATCCCGGTCATACATGAACAGGAGTCGCTTCGAAATGTCGCCTAAATTGAAAAACTACACTTTCTATCGAATTCGTATGTTAAGGACAATAACAAATAAAAAATGCAATCATTTCATTGTCAACACCGACCTTAGTCCTTAAAATATCAATCAGGAGTTTAATTGATATTTTAAGGACTAATTTCCCAAACTGCCATGACGATAAAATCATATATTCCAATATCCGAAATCTGCATTGCATTATACGAGTACACTCGAGTGTGGGAACATGGATGTAGACAGTCCTGCGTACTACCATCCTTTTTCCATGTCCCTGTCTTTGGTCGAGGCCAATGTCCGAATAACGGCGCGTCGAAACGCCGCACTGCATACGCAATTGCACTTTTCACCTTGCACCCGCCCCTTGTCGCTGTCTTTGCGAATGTTGCCAATGCAGTACCAACAGATTGTGCCACCGACAAATGACGGTCTGACACGCATGCGCAGACAAAACCAAAAAAATTGCCTTTTCGGCAGCATCGGCCAGCGTTGCACCCTACCTCGTTGCACCCTACCTCGTTGCACATTATTGAATTTGGTGGTTTTGACTGCATGTACATTTGGGATGTCGGAACTGGAATAGTGGGCTGTGTTGGGGTTCGTTGGATTACTTGGATTCCCGGAAACAGATGCTAAATTCCAGTATAGCCATGAAGATGACTTCTGAAGAACAAAGATTTCTCCATTTTGAGCATTTTTGTTATTAACCATTTTTGTTATACATTCATCTAATTTTTCTATAGTTGTTTAATTAAAATTTTTCATAATTTGAATTTACCTGGAAACCTTTCATAATTGCACCTGAGACATTTTTTGAGACAATTTTCTTTTTAATTTTAGGTGTCTCAAAGCTGCGCTTAAAATCACATGTTTTGCAATTCTGCTTGTTTTTTCATAGCTAAAGCTAATTTCAACCAATACTCCAACATGAACTATTTTCAATATGGTACGTAGTTTTCTTCTTCATCTTCTTATTAGTTTTTCATTAGGAAAAAAAAACAATTGTTTTCCCTTAAAGCAATTAGAATTGCTAAACTAAAACAACCCGGTGAAATATCTGAAATGTTATTGCCATAAGATAATTTCATTAATAGGATTAAGTCAACTAATGCTTAAGTAAATTTTGTTCATGACCTTGAGCTGTTAATGTGTGTTTTTTTCATTATTATAGTAATAATTATATTGCAATCGATGAAAATTATTCAAATCATTGATTGTTACAAGGTCTAGAAAAATCTCAAATTTACCGACAAAATTGTTTAAATTTTCCTTTTTTAGTTTAATTTTAGTTTGATCCTTGTTTTTGGTACAAAAAAAGTAAAACCCCAAAAGCCCCAAAGGTAGCGAAAACAAAATTTTGCTATGCAAATGTATCACAATTTCTAACATCAAAGACGTGACCATTGATATTTTATAAAAACTATGTTATTCCAATAACATATTCTGCGCATAACTGCATACAAAGAGAAAGTTCCATAAATCTACAACGATATTATTGATGAGTGAGTGACAAAAAAAGAAAAAAACAAAAAAAAAATTGTGTAAAGTCGCGAGGTGAGCATAAAATCGATGTACGCCAGAATTGTAGCTGCAAACTGCAGCCGTCGCATAAAATATGCTGATACGTTTTTGGTACACAAATGCATGGAAATCGGATAATACCAGCCAAATTGCTTTTAAAAATTGCAGAAATCATAAAAACGGTAATGATTAATGAAGCAACATAAATGTTGTTGTTGTACCAATAACGCTCCTCCGGTGCCATAAGTAACCTTAGAACCGCCTGGCGCCAGCCCTGTGCGCCCTACTACATGAAATCGCGCCAGTGTGCGTTATGGCCAGGCGCATGAGCAGTTCAACACACATTAACAGTTACAACATGAAAATATGTTTCTGACAACTGGTCGCAGCCGCAGCATGAATTGCATATGTATCGGTGCTGAAATTCCTGCCAGAGCTCGTGTACACATAACACAACACACAAACGCTGCCTTAAAGTTATCTAAACCAGCTCGTCCATTCGTCCATGATCGATATACCGTTGCACACATTCACACCGCCCCATACGGCACACATGTGCAACTGGCTTGTGGCTGATGGCATATATCTTGTGTGCGTTTGTTTGTTTATTATGTAGACATTTAGTACGAGTAAGATGGTGTTTTGAAGTTGAATCGCTCCGCGAGAAATAAAACTACAATTATACGAAAATAAGAAACTCGTTTTTCACCATTTAACCGTGTTTTTCCTGTGCACATTTTCCAGCAGCCATCGCCAATTTTGCGACCGACATTGCCAACCTCTGTGCACTAGGCGGCCGCTTCCAGTTCCATTTCCAATCGGTTCCACATTCAGTTCAAAGCGCTTTTCTGTGCACCACTTCCATTACGGTTCCATCTCACAAAAAAAAAAAATCCCAAAACCCAAGGCGGTACACACCGACCCCTTCGCTAACTGCTCACCGCCCCCACACACCACCGCCCGCCCCACTGCTCCATAAGTGCAGTTGACTAGTGCAAATCAGAATATTTTGTGCACAAATCAATAAAATCCCAATCCAACAACTGCGATTCGAAGCGACGCAACGTTTTACGAGCTACCACGCGCGTCTTGGGGAAAAAGTGAACAGTGTTTTTTGTGGCTTTTGGTGGAAATTTCTTGTGCTTCCACATTTCTGTGCGTAGTAAAGTGTGAAGAAAATCGTGCATTCGTGTGTGGTGTTTGTTTATGCGTTTCGTCCCTTACAGGCCCTGTAAAAGTGGATCGCCAGCAGATTATATTCCAATACGTCGTGCAGATTGTGCAGATATACAGTGCAGCAAGGGGGTGCATTAAATAACGCTAAGAGGGAGGAACGCGCTAGAAAGGACGAGAAGAAAAAAAAAAGAAGAAAAAAACACGAATTACGCAGAACACGAAAACATAAGGGAGTTTCAAAAACGAATAAGGGTGGACCATCTCGCGGCATTAGTCATCGCAAACGGCATCGGTTTAGTTGTTGAAGATTTTGTCTAGTTAGAAAATCAGCCAAAATGTCTTATTTCCCGTACTGTGAAGTGACGATTGTGGATCAGCCACCAGAGGAGGAAGCCAATTAAGTTGAATTCGTGTGGAGAGCTAATCGACTAATTAAACAACGATGGGGCAAAAACTTGTGTTCATGATAACGCGTCGCGTGTTCAACGGCTTAACCTGACAATCAGCCGAATCAGCATCTCGACACGTCTTACAGCGACAAGCAACATCTCATTAAGCACAATTATAGGCGAACCAGAACAGTCGCATACATAAGACAATAAAACCTTGACGGCACTGATTAGTAAAACGTCGCATAACCGTTTGGCTGTTTTTACGAGCGCTGGCGACACCAAGGTTGGGACGTGCCACAAACACCACCACCTCTGAATGTGTGTTGTCTCGGCTTTTTTTTTCTTCTGTGCTGTAAGATAAGGAATTTAACTAACATAAAAAAAAAACAAAAAACAAAAAACAAAAAAAAACAACAACAACAACAGTGTCGTGGATTGCTGCCGGTGTAACGCAATCGCCCCAACACAAAGATATGAAGTGTAAGAAAGCCACTGAACGTTACAACGATAGCCATGGACGAGGAAATCCTGAAGACGGTGGAGTCGATGTTGGGCAAAGATATCAAGATCGTTGACTGCGAAAAGACGTCCACGTTCAAGGAGGAGGAGGTGCTTTTGATCAACGGCATACCCATCACGTTGGAGCACAAGGATCGCGATGCCATCAAGAAGGCGCTCATCTCGGGCGAGGTGCCCTCATGCGATCTGCTCAATCAAATTTTGTACCATGCGGGTATACTTCGTCATCCCGTTGAACTCGAGACGTCCCTTTCTGTCAAGTCGACAATGGTCACTACAGAGGAGGTTACGGTGGCTAAAAACGGTGTTATCATGGATGAAAAGTCGATTGAGACGCAGGAGACGAATTTCTATACAAGTCAGTGTAAGGAGATTTGGGACCCGATAGGCGTAGTCGGGCCGGACGGTGTGGCCGCATCATCGGCCAGTGTCCAGCCGGACGCATCGCTACAGTCAATCGGTGTGTATTCGTCGGTGACTGATGACACGGATGAGACGGATGATGGTAGCCATATGAAGCCGAGTGAATACAGTGAGCCGTTGGTGTCGTCACAGTCGCCGTCGATGTCGCACAATCCATTGACTGGCAAGCTGAGCCAGAGTTTGAGCTGTGATTCGGGACATGATGATGTGTTCAATAGTAATGAACAGACGAACACGTATTTGTCCTCAAAGAGCTCCATTCCATGTGATGATTTAGTGTCAAATAGCTCATTGCAGGGCAAACCACCAATGAGTCCGAGATTCTCAAGAGGACGACCACAAGAGTTAATGGTATAACCGATTGGCCTTGCATCCCATTTCAATTTTAAGACTTTTTAATAAACTTAATGTTGACCAAATTTTTAACGATTCCTTGTCTTACTTTTTTCAGGCTTTAGGTTTTGGCATTCCGGACTCAGTTCCATCGGTATCATTTGGACAACAGGTACATTTAAAAGAATCTCTATAAAACATACAAGAAAACAAAACCGAAAAAACTCTTTTCAGACATCACGAGATTCTTCAAAGGCGGCCATAACCGCTGCCCAGCTCGAAGTCGACAAGGAAAATCCCGACAACGTAAGTGTCCGTGAATTCGGCTGCCTAACATCGTCTCAATGTTCCAATTGTTTCCAGACTCTAATTTATTTGGACGGCGCCCTAGTCTCGGCTCCAATGTGCGACCTCATCCAGCACATGGTACCCACCAGCGACTACTATCCCGATCGATCATTTCTGTTCGCATTTCTGCTCAGCTCGCGCCTCTTCATCACTCCACACGACCTCTTCAATCGTGTCTGCGAGATAAGTGCAGCACAGCAGGACATGGACAACTTGTCCACAGATCCGGCTGTCAAGAATCGCTCCAAACAGTTTGCCCTGCACTTTGTGCGTCTGCTGCGCGAATGGGTGGACACATTTCCCTATGACTTTCGCGATGACCGCCTCATGCAGCCACTGCGCACAATCTCAGCCAAATGTGTGGCTCTTAATATCATCGTAAAGGCCGACGTTGACGCCATGCTGGTGGCACTAGAGAATGAACTGTCCATGTTGGATCGCTACGAAAAATATCTACAACGCATTCAGTCCGATGAGTTTGACGCGTCTGAGCTGCAGACGCATGCGCCACTGTCAAAGTCTTCATCGTCAACCATACAGAGTACCCTGTCCACTGTTGATATCACCGAGTTGTGCGGCAGTTCAGCCAGTTTGGCACATCAGCTGACACACATTGAGCTGGAGCGATTGTCACACATTGGACCCGAGGAATTTGTGCAGGCATTCGCAAAGGAGGTACAACTGGGGGATACTGTTGAAGATCACAAGAGGACTCGCAATCTGGAATCGTATGTGCAGTGGTTCAATCGCTTGAGCTACTTTGTGGCAACTGAAATTGTTAAGGTTCGTTGGATTGTTGAGTGTCCTTGTAATTGTTTTTATTTTTTTTTTAAATTGTTGTTTTGATGTAGCACTCAAAGAAGAAACAGCGAATTCGTGTCATTGAGTATTGGATTGAAACAGCCAGGGAATGCTTCAACATTGGCAACTTCAACAGTCTGATGGCTATAATAGCTGGCCTCAATTTGGCACCCATTTCCCGACTCAAGAAGACGGTAATTTGAGGTTATGATCCAAGATGAGATTGACACTAATTGAATATACTATTTCAGTGGTCAAAAATTCAGTCAGACAAGTTCTCAGTTCTGGAACATCAAATGGATCCCAGCAGCAACTTCAACAGCTATCGGTCGACACTTAAGGCGGCCATGTGGCGATCAGCCGGCGCTACAGATGAACGCCAGCGCATTGTTATACCGTTCTTCAGTCTCCTGGTCAAGGATCTGTATTTTCTCAATGAGGGATGTTCAAACAAGTAAGTAGTTCAAGTCGGGTTGGTTGTTTTTCCGGCCAGAATTTTCATGTAACTCCGTCGCCCTGCCTTAAGAGTGCCTGTATTTATAATTTCGTTACTCAATTCCCACCTTAATGATCATTGGACTCAAGTAGACTGCTGAATGAGAGCATCAACTTTGAGAAATTCTGGCAGCTGGCCAAACAGATAAGCGATTTTATCGCCTGGAAGCAGGTGACTTGTCCTTACGAGAAACAGGATCGTGCCATCCAAATGCTGCAGTCGAACGCGGTGCTCAACGAGAATACTCTGGCGATCGCTTCCTTTGAGTGCGAACCACCCGAAAATAACTACGAACGCGACCGCTTCAAAGCGCTCAAGGCCGAAATGAACGCCGCCAAGGGCGAAAAGTTGTAAGTATTATGCATTTGTGTACAATTTTGTTTTGTTTGTTTTATGCTGGCTGATGTTCATTCACAATGATTATTGTGATTGATTGCACTTGATTGACATGATTACTAAATAACATTTTATAAAACTTCGTACTATCAATAGAACCTCGTGTCGTAAACAAAAACAGTGAATTTGGCGCGTTTTCTGTGAGAACATGTAAGATTTTTTTGAAATATTTATGTTCTACTACAACTGATCTGCCACGATTTTTCAAAATGGAAGAATTTTTGCAATTCTGAATAGAATTTATTTATACTCAAAATAAGTAGATTTCAGGACATAAAAGGCACACATTTCGCATTCATGTACTCAAAAACATTTTGACGGAATTGCCATAAATGTCCTTACACAAAATAACACTAAAATTCAATGTACTGGTGCAACGTATTAAAAAAAAAGATTGAAAAAAAAAATTAAATATAAATGTTTATATTGTAAAAAATTGTAATTGAATTGAATGACAAGCGCTGTCACTTACCGACAGTCGCTAATTGTATTTATTAACTAAAAAAAAAAAAACAATAAAATAACAGAGATACGTTATTAAATATTATTAAACATAAAGAAAAAGAAATGATAAAAATTGGCCTGATATTTTTAGATATTGTGAATTGAATTAAAACACATCAAATTTTGTAAAATCAAGACGACGGAAAAAATACGTTTTTATACTTTTGTACACCAGTTACTACATATAGACTTAGTTCTCTAAAAAAAAAAATATTTTCTATACCTGAGATCAAAATTGAAAAAAAAAATAAAAACAATTAATTGCCTGAATTAACTTAGTCTTGCTTTTCATACTGATTTTAAACTATATAACGAACGACTGAGCATTTTAAGTAAAATTTAAACAAACAAACAGAAAAAAAAATGTGAAAGAAACAATTTTTTTTTTTATTAAACAAAACTTTAAGAACAAAACACTGCAACAGAAAATGGCGAAAGCCATTTAATAGCAAAACTCTTCATTCCAATAAAAGTCTTTGAAACTATTACAATAAAAACAAAAGAAAAAACAAATTAATAAACTGTCAGAATGCTCCATCATAAAATTAAATTTTAAAAATTACTTTAAAACAAAGTTTTAAGCAAAAAATCAACTTTACCACCGATGTACTATTTACAATAGCACAACAACGTACTATTTTAGTTTGTAATCTCTCATTTTGTTTTGCCCCTATCAGCGCCCTTAGTTGAACAATTCACGTACTGAATATAATTTTGTTAAATTTTAATTGTTTACAAATATTTAAGAAAACTGCTACCACAAATTACAGTTAGATTTTATGTTTTAAGATTATGCCACTAGCCACGTGCAATAGACGAGAACACAATTTAATTGCATTCACAAACATACGAAAAATGAATATATTTTTAATTCTTTTATTTAAACGATTATTTTAAGTACAATCATAGTATTTATCGCAGTAAATGGTAATTTCTAAAATGCCTAAATTGCTTAACAAAAAAAAAAAACTATTCAAATTTCAATCGATTCATTCCTAACAGGGAGCCAACGAAATAAAACCGTAATTCACGTCTATTAAATTATTTAAAAAAATTAACTCTAAACATAAAATATCAACAAATAATACACTAAATTAACCTAAAATGGAGAGAAAAAAAAATCAGGAAGGCAATTTTGGTTGAAAAAGATAAACATCAATCCATTTACATTAAATATTTTACTTTATTTCTTTGGATAAATCTGTGATATTATTTTGGATTACATTCATCATTACACCAGAAACTATTTTTCGTTGATTATTATTAATTTTTATTTGTATAATTTCCTTAAAAAAAAACAAACAAACTAATTTTGAAAATTACAACAACAACAACAAAAACAACAAAAAAAAAAGTTGACCTTGAAAAAGTGGCCACTAAAATTGAATAGGCCTTTTTAAAACAAATCATTATTTATTATTATTAAGTAGATATGAATAAAAATTGTACATTGATGGAAAAACAGAAGCAAACAGACGTTCTAATCGAAAACAGCAGATTTACAACTATACTTTGACTATTTTAAGGACTATTTGGGGGGGAGAGAAACTCCATACAATTTATTTGATCATCATTTCTGAGTATATACATACCTAAAATACAATATAACTATATAAATTAATTGTCTACATACTTAATATATATCTATATATGTATATCAACATATTTGTGTACCAATCGATGGAGTAAATAGTTTGATGTGAATTTGGCGCTCCATGGGTTTAATTCGTGAAAGGACACAATTTCCATTTCGAATAAACAGCTAATAAGAGTGAACTTTATTTTATCCACTAGTTTGTAGAACATCTAGTAAATAGTGAATATTTGTAATCAGAGTTATATGAAAAAAAAAACCAACTTAATGAAAATGGATGTCATAAAGGATCTATGCACAAATTATAAATGTTGAATGTGATAAAAAAAAAATTAAAATAACAAAAATTAATGGAAATATGACTAAAATAAAGGAAAACGAATTAAACAGAAAATTTGCAGCCCTAAATACTAATTGAAACTCAGTTTATGACTGTCGTAGCAGCTACAATTAAATGGAAAGACATTTAAGAAAAAAAAAAACAGAAAACAAAATGGCTGATGTTTTATGAATCAACGTAAAAAATATTAACATAAATGTATTGCATAATAATTAATTAATGTATATAAAACAAAGCCTCAAAGTATTAAATGTAAAATCGATGTGAGGATATCATTAACAGCGCTGTAAAAAGTGAGGTTATGTACCATTTATTTAAGATGTAATGTTTAAACGATTGATGCCATCAAATAACGGAATTTTCTTTGCCATTCAAGTAACAACAACTAATCTATAAAAATATAACACAAACAACATAAACTAAAAGTCGGACGAAAATGTCCGTTTCAGTGAAAGGATTAAGCAAAAAAATAAAAATAAAAAATTGAATAAATAAATAAATAATAAAATTATAGATGTATATATTGATATATATTTGTAAACAGTATTTGTCGTGACTATCAAATAATAAATCTAAACAAACTACTTATTTAAACTAAGACCCGTTGAAAGCATATGAAATCATGCAGGACGATTTTTATAGCCTAAAATGTGCTTACGGTTGATTATGCTATTTCTACGTGATTTTATGAAGATGAAAAAAATTCCCCAAACGACCAAATGACATATACGCCAGATCGATTTAGCTAATTGGGTGTTTTAATCGAATTGATTATATTATAAATTAGACCAATGAAAAAGAATATCCTGGATCGTACCGTCATTACCATTAGGCAATTAAAATCATTTTGCTCCAAATTAAAGTAACTGAATCTATGTTTGTCTCGTTGAAAATGCCAACAACTTTTAAATTTAATCGACCAATTGTGACCAAATTTTAAGGGTTTTATAGCGTTTTATTATCAGTTCAATTCTGAAGAAAAGAAAAAACGATCAATTTGTGGGAATATTGACTGAAATAGCTTTCCGTTTGTTTTCATATCCTTTTTGTTTGATTTAAAATCACTGAAATACCTTCCAAAAACTTCAGACAAATTTAACCCCTCCCAACAACCACAAAAAAAAAACTTAAAAACCTCTATTATCCCACCTACATACAAACATATTTAGTGATTTTCAATAAACCAACTATTTAAAAGTATAAAGGATACTAATTAACTGTTTGCACTCACTAATCTCACTAAACGGGCACTAACAAACAATTTGGCGGCGTCAAACCGCCCAACAAACAATTTTAGATAATTCAACTGCAAACAAACTAGTTTTCAAGCATCAACTACAATGAAATGAAATAATTATTAACTCATCTGAACTCATAGTCATCATTACTTACTAATTACTTACACAAATCAATGTGGTATAGTTTATAAGAAGAAACTGTACTTATTAGATACAAATAAGTGAATGTAGGCAACATTTTAAAGTTGCCATAATAATTGTCTTACGAAATGAAATCAAATTAAGAAGAGAAAACAAAAAAAACAAAACTCCCGCAAAAAGCTGGGAGCTTTCGGGACCCCAACTCCAAATACTTTACAGTATTTTTTTTTGTTTGACGTAAAAACAATTATTTGTATTTATTAACATTTAGTTGTGCAATAATTTATTTGTTTTTGTTTCTTTTTTTAAATGAAGATTTTTACTATTTAACACTAACCGCTGAATTGTCCATTACTTTAAAATACTGTCCAACAAACTTTTGATATTGCATAATTATTTATTATTAATTTAGTAATTTTAAACCAGCATTTTTGTATTTAATTTGCATCAATTTAGCACAAAACAATATTTTCCGTTGAATCTAAACTGTCTTGTCTGTCGACGAGATTTTTGGGTTTTGCAAACAATATTTTATGATGCCAACGAGGCTGCGCGTGCGTCAGCTTTCCAATTACTTGATTACCTTTCTTATGTTCATGCTTTTTCTAATTCATACATAAGCGCTTTATGTTTTTTTTTTAAACATTTTTCTTCGATGTTTTTAGATTTTTCCTTTTTTATTGGTTTTTTATATAAATATAAAACGAATACATTTATTTATACAAAATCTTAATAATATGCATTTTAACAGTATTAATGTGAAATATGATATTACAATATATATGGTATAAATAAAAACAAAAAAAAA
>JANSTS010006524.1:36492-57118 GCA_026546915.1 Sylvicola fuscatus
TGGCATAAATAAAAGAAAAGCCAGCCCATAAAAAACAGTCGACAACAAAAAAAAACGCGATCGACGCAGCAACAGACCAAAAAGAGTGCCAGGCACCATCACAAACTTATAAAACACAAAACAAACGAAACAGAAGAAACAAAACAGAAAAAAACAACAGAAGAAACAAAAAATGGTGAAGAGTTATCATTTCGCCATAAAACTTCATTAGGCTGGCGTCTCCAGGCGGAGCACTCCCGCAAATGCCAATCACACGATAATCACACATATGGACGGACAGGTACGACAGGCGAGCTTTTAAAGCGCTTTAGTTCAGCCTGTCGAGTACAGACAAAGAAGCCTTCTGGTAAACAGTTTCGCGGAGCGTGTCGTTCGGGCCAGCAGCAAGCAATCGTCGTGACTGATTCGAGAACGGTGACAATTGTCCAGCCGCAAAAGTAACTTCCATCAGTCCGTACTGATCGTACGGCTGTACACATTTGGCGATCAAGCAAATATACATCTCGAGTGTTCAGTGGCATACGTTATTCCGTGGATGCTATAGAAAACAAGTGCGTCGCGCGTCATTGCGTAAGTGAGTTTGGTTTAGTGATCTTTTGGAGACTAGTCGCCACTTAAGATGCGTTTCATCCTGAGGAGTTGGTTCTCGTCCAGACAGGGTAAGTCTCTATTCATTTACGGTTTTTGTTTTTTTTTTGTTTACGTTCTCTGCTCCCTGTCATAAGTCTCTTCAGACTAAACGATCTCACTCGAACCGGAGAGAAAGGGAGAGAGAAAGAGAGAGAGTGAATGGAATTGTGGCCTGATAGAAGCAATTAAAAAAATATTCATGACCCAAATGCCTGTAGAGACAATCGAGCGGGAGATAAAATTTCAGAGGAAAACAAACTTTTTGATAAGTTGTTCTGATGATCATTCATCTAGCGAAGGTCTCAATCAACGCTGTCAGATGTTAAGAGTCACAACAAACTGCTGCAAGTTTGCCACTGACAGTTATCGAACCGAGAAATTCAGAGCAAATAAGAGTTAGAGCGAAAAATAATCATTTGTTTTTGCAGACCAAAATTGTTAGACGTTTAAACAGCTGAACTAAATTTTTGTAACTGTTTTCATTATTTACCAACTCAATTCACTGAATTTGAATGTTTTGAAACCGCAACAAAACGCAATTAACGGCAATTGCATGTGAAGGTGATAAGAAAATATTAAAAACGTTTAAAGTGTTTAAGTTGTTTTGTAACTTTTACATGGAAATAAATGACGCCTGAAATATGTAAGACTCGTATTTGTGAGAGGGAAAATAGGAAAATATTAACTTTATTAATGTTAAAAACGTACTAATGTTTTAGAATTCAAATACAGAACAACAATTTTTGACTGACATAACGTCATTTTACTATTTACAATAAAATGATTTGTAGTTGTCCTTCAATCAAATTTCCCACTGTGATTAAAATAGTCGAAGCAAATCAATTTGATCAAATGGATAATCCAATTCATCATTTGGTGTCAAGATTAACAAAGTTAATTGAACTGTCAATACAGAAATACGTTTCATTGTAGAAAAACGTTGTGACACCCCTGACCTTAAACAAGTGTCTGTCCGCTTTACGGCAAATAGCAAATATTTCACAACTTGAACTTGAAGCAATTATCAACGATGAATTAAAGTTTAAACACTTTTCGAATTGACAGCGTGGGAGTCATCATCATACAAGGTTTCCGAGATATTAAATTGTCATGTGCTGCATTTCTCACATGCTGTTCTTCGAATTGCTAATCGTGTTTAATTAATAGCGCGGGAGAGGCTGTTGATCCCACCGCGCTGTGGTGAATTCTGCCTGTGCCTCTAATTCTCAATCTACTTGCTCTCCTAGCTTCAGCCACATCCAATTCTGACATGGAACTATTTACATACGTAAAAGACTTACAAAAATAATAATTTTCTGTTGACCCATACAAAACTAGTTTCCATTAACGTAATTTTTGCATTTTATTTATTTGATTACGATCCAGCTATGTGGACAACCGTTGCATTTACAATGCCGCAATTGTAAAATTGTATTGTCATTTTCGTTGTAAATTGCTTTGTAATTCATTTACAGTAATGACTAATGGCTAAATGGCTATAAATGCTGTAATTTCAATTGCGAAAGGTTTTTGATTTTCAAATAATAGTTACGATAACCTAAAAAAAGGTTTATGATAATATCGACCGTTTTTGTAGTCATTTTTTTGGACATTTCAATGCTATAGTTGGGTAATGCCTGTAAATACCTGTCGTTCAGTTAATTTCCGTCAAAACGGTGCAAATAAAATACGTGTTTATCCTTATGACACCACATCAATAACATACGTGCATCCAATTATTTGTTAGTTTTAAACGTACCTACCAGATAGGAAAAAACACATATGAGGTAGTATATTTACTCTTGTTACCCGAGTTTTTTGACAAAAAAAAATTAATTATGAGGAAAACGTTTTGACACCCCTGAACCCAAAAAAGTGGTCGAGAAAAAATGTCTGTGCTACCAAAAATGTATGTCGATACCATTTAAAAAAAAAGTGTTTTAATTTTTTTGTTTGATACAGTTAATGCCATTTTTTTCATATCAGTCATTTCTCGTTTTTCTTTGTATTATAACTTGAATTAATTTTTTCAAGGTCAATCTTTAGAACCACGCCAAAAATATTCACGTTTTCGGTTTTTTTCTCAAAAATATGTTAATAATTTATTAATTACGCGTATTTGGTCAAAATTGAGGTTGAACTGTACAGTTTATGTGTTATAATCTAAAAAGAAAACTTTTTTTGGTTTTGTTATAAGTTTATAACTCGAAACCCTTTATCTTAATGGTATTATGTATAATGTTACACACTATTATAGAACTCAGCAAGGCATAAAATTTTATAAAATATGTTAAGGTCGTTAATATAACTTTTTGAGGTTAAATACATTTTTTTTGTCTATTTTTGGACCCGTTAACTTTTTGGCAAATTTTTCTTCTTCATTATTGTAGGTCTTAATAGCTTTGTTGAACATGCCAAGGTCAAAAAACAATTACTTCAAGTTTTAAAAACGATTTTGAGTTGAGTTGGTTGAATTCCTTTGCATAAGGACACATCTAGGTGTTGTACGTATACAACTATTGCACCGGCTCTCCATGCCGCGTGTTTTTTTTTTTTTTTTTTAAATACTCGTTCGTGTTGTTACAAAATTAAGTAAGTAAACATGTCGATCGTGAACGTGACAAAATTGCGCATCGTAACGTTTTAGTCATACAGCCTACACCTGCCACATATGCAGGCAGCAGCCTACTAATTCGATTCAAACTGCGTATAACCGCTTTGAACTTCTTCCATCTAAGACCAACGTTTGTCTTGGATTTGCTCTTTTCGCAGGTGACTCTCTGTTGTGCATGAATGACGAAATTTTGTGGGGAATTTTTTTTTTGTTTGTTTTTGTTTACCGAAACCTTTTTGTGCTTAATGCTGTACGAATTTAAGGATTACAGGTACGCCAGTTAAAAGAACAAGAATACGGCCGATGTTAATGTATTTGATCTGTCCATTGTGTACTCACCTGAATGGTATACATGCAAGGCGTTTTGTGTGAGATTTTATCATTTTTTGGGTGCATTGAAATTTAGGGATTGAAGAATGCAGCAAATTAGAATTGCAATTGTTTGTAATACGAGTCAGGTCATCTGTAAATGTTTGTGTTCGATCTGATGAACAGATGTGTTCATGGACCCAGAGATTCTATTCTTCAAAGAAATTCTTTGTGTGTTGAAGATCCTAGTAGGAAACATTTCAAAATCATCCTGAAATAAATCAGGATTGAGAATGTTCATTATTCAATCCTTTAAGTTTGAGTAATTCGTTGTAAAGATTTCGAAGAAGGATTGTGTTTTATTTGTTTTGAACTAGATTCATTACGGATTTCACTTTCAATTGAGGATGCGGATATTGAACGACTCTAAAGGATTTGTAGCAACATCTTTTTAAGGACATCTGTTTAGACATTCAAAGTATTAGTCATATTATATCCAAAAAAAAAAAGAGAGAAATATTTCACTATCAAAGTATTAAACTAAATAATCAATGTTTTGATTATAGAACACAAGGTTAAAAATTCTTAATGCAATTAAGAAGTTGAACGCATCTTAAGACGCCAATAAAATGTCTTTGGTCGTCATTCATGTGTGAAATTCTAAGCCTTGCAGCTGAAATACCGGCTTAGTGAATAATCTAATTTTAGCATTTTCATTCTATTCATTTGCGAGGCTGTTCAACGAACATTCCTGACCAATTTAGACAGCCTTTTAGTTTGCGTTGCGCAGAATTAAGGCACATTTATGTTGTGCGCATGAAAATTAATTTTTCATAAAAAAATTCGTTCATCCAATTACGATTGAAGACAGATCAGATGGCATTGCAGTCAAGTTCTGTCTTCTTAAAAACAAATCATTGAAGAGCCGAAAAGTCGTCCTCTTGTTGAGACACCTTAACCTTGACACAAATGAAAGTTATAATGAGTTGCTCAGACATGCGTTTGTGTTAAGTACTTGGCCGCAGTTAAGTACACCCAACACAAGATTACTTTGTGTCTGCGTAATCGCTATACCATAAAGTTGCCATAAAACTGATGGCGCTACACAAATTTTTGTGTAATTTGTGCCAGGTGTGTTCAATGCGATATGTAGCAAAAGGTGCGTACATATCGCTGCACATACACGCACATGCTGATTCCCCACTCTGATGCGTATAACATATGAGTTATTAAGAGTCATGAAGCCATATAGTCAACGCGCATGGCCTGCTATTAATATATGCGACACATTTCTGTGTAGAGGAGAGGAATAGGAAGAGTGGGGAGGATGGGTTGGGGGGGGGACATCGTCCCTATATACAGAAATTTCATTGATCAATTTACTAAAAACAGATAAATGATTCAAAAAAAAAAAAAAAACTTAAAACAGATTTGTTATGCAAGAGAGATGATGCGAGGGGCCCAGAATGTTGGATGGGTGGGAAATGCTGCACTTCTCTGCATCGACCCAATTCCCATCCAGCCGAAGCAATTGGTCAAGCCATCTGGAGCGGACACGCCATATTCTAGGCGGATTTGTGCAATTTCACGAGGAACATATTCGCTCCATCTCGTTTCCTCTCCATTGGCACATGGCGTATCTTTGTGCCTGTTTCGTTTCATTGTCATAAATCCGGATGTGGAATTTTTGCATTGCCACGATGCAACTGATTAGTCATCAAACGGCATTAACTGCATTTTTTTTTTTTGGATGGGGTGACAATCGAAATGCTCTCCACTTAATCAGCAGATGCCGACAGAGGAACATCGAAAAATCCCGGTCGGCATAAAATGGCTGTATTGTAGTCATTTATGTTGCAGCATGCAATTTGATGATGTTGGCAATTTTGCACTGATGATGGGGTAAGTTATAACTTGTACGGCCGTCTCCTTTGCCTAGCTATTCTGTGTTCTGAACAAAGTATGGCCAGATAAATGTACGAACAAATAGAGTGTAAAAGAAGATGATCAAAGGAACAGCAGAAAGAAAGAACAAAAAAAATAAAAAAGAACCCATACACATTGAAAACGGCTCGGGAAAATAAGTCCACACTCGCCCAGCTTGGCTGAACTTTGAACAAACCGTCCGAAGCGTGCGTTCTCGACGTGCACGGAGTTCCTTGTGCCGACATTTGAATCGGGCGCCGACGTTTCTGGCCGTACTTTTCATCTTAGACCTGAACATAAGAAATTGTTTCCATTCAAAAAGTGTACACGAAATTTTGCTGGTCGCATTTTCTGTGTGTTTTCGCCTTCGGTTCGGTTTCAAGTCACACACATACGTGAGAATTGGCTGTTGTCTCGCGAGCGCTTCTTACTGAGTTTGCGTACGACTTCTGTATAGATTCCTGTAAAATACTCCAAATATCGTTTTTCTATATTTAATTCGTGTCCTCTCTTCACATGTGCTATACATAACTACCGACATTTGTGGGAACATGAGGCTTCCAAATTATAGTTTTGTGACACTGTTTTCGCTAAATAACTCAATTAAACCAATAAAGTTAAAGAAATTCATTGTGAATCTGTGAGTAAGTGTTCGTCATACCTGGTGAGAAGTTGTTGCGAAAAAAAGAAAAAGAAAAAAGAAACGAGAAAATTTTTTTTTTGTACGGGTGGGGATTAGAAAACGCCGATCATTGCCGCCGTCTATTTACCCAAAAAACTCCTAGCGCTTCAAAGTTGTCTATCGACAATCCAGAGAATACATGCACAAGTTTATTGGACAGTGATTGGTAACGACGACGATGTCATACAGCGACCGCATGGTGATTTATTGATTTGTTTCTTAGTCGATGCGTGTCTAACAGGAAAAGAAAAGAAAAGAAAAAAAAAACTGCGCTCACAATTCAAACTAAACTATTACACAAAACTACAGCTCGTCCGACTCGAAGCGTTCAAATATTGTTCGGGGAAATCCGTGAATGATTCACTGACATTGGATAGTTGTATTGCCTGAAATTGTGTCACTAAATTACTGCTAACGAGTAATTAGCGTCACAGTCGACAAAACAAAACAAAACAAAACGAACTGTAGAGAAAAAAACCGACCAAAAGCCGAAACGCTTCACATTATCAGCAACAACAAATTTTCGAAATTACTACACAAAAACTGCGAGTCTGATAATAAGACAACGTTCAACCGCCGCCAGTGCCACTAAATACCAATGCTTCGGCTACATATGTACATATGTGAGATAATACCAGCTGTCCATGAGGCCAGTTGCACGTTGGTGCTGCCGCTAATTACACTCGCGTTGTCAGAATGAAATTGATTAAACAGCGGCCTAAGCGTAACTGTATAGTCACGGTATTAGAATAAATCGTGTGGCAGCGCATAAATCGCGGATTCAGTGGCTTCACAGCCCGATAGTGTTTGTACAGCGTTCGCGCCATTCATATATCCAAGAACCAGACAACAGAGACTGAGAATTCGTTCCGAAACAGCAGTGAAACGGAACAGTAGAATCAGGAGCAGGGATTATTTGACTATAAATGGTGTCTTCTAGGAGCTGTATGTCTCACCAGTGCGACGTACGATCGTCGTTAAAAAAAGTGCAACGTCTTTTTGGCTTGGGCTCAGTCATAAGGAAGAGACCCGAGCAATTTTAAACTCTAGTTAGCGGCTAGCAAGTTAATCAAATCCCCCAATTAGTAAAAAAAAAAGTATTGAACGGTTTCCGCCACCTACCAAAAAACCTAAATAACCAAAAAACCCGAAAAAATTCGCTAAACAGACGCACAAAAGCGACCAAAATTTCGCACACAAATTGACCAAAAACGTAATGTTTTCTGGAATCAGTTGCGCGTTTCAAAGACACTTTAAGACATCACGTTGCCCGGGTACATCGCCCATTCGATTGCGACCGTCAACCGGCCCAGCTGAGTCGGCCGACGCCAACGGTACAGCACCAGCAGCTGCCGCGTACAAGATTCGTGCCAACGCGTCTGGCGTCGTCATCATTGACGTCGTTCAGCCAGCTGGAGACGGTGTCCATCAGTTGTCGGCCACAGCACTGCTTCACATCGCCGATATCGCCGCCACAATCAGCCGTCAGAGCATTGACACGTTGATTATGTGCTCTGATGCACTCTGTGGATCGTTGCCAGTGGTGGGTTGGCGTGTAAAGCCCGATCCCGGAGACTGACAACTGTTGGACTACACACGGATCCTAACTGCCGGAGACTGACACAAAACAATGGGCAGATAGCAAATGCACAAGTGCTGATAGTAGCCCTGAATACCATCATTTAGAAATATCCGCCACCAGCAGGACTTCCAATCGCATTGCCAGCTCTCCGCATTTATGATTTGTCACAAATTTTTCTACAATAATTCAGGAAAATACTAAAACAAAGATCGGAAGGAAAGATAAACGACGAATTTGGAGCGAGATAGATGAATGGGCGGTGGTAGCCAGTGTGAGTGAGACGGAATGTCACACTATCAATTGATAGTGATCCGTCAACAATTATTCTTACAATACAGAACATATCCAGCAGCTATATTAGGATGGTAGCTACGAGCGAAGTGACTAGGTGATCCGTGTCCAGTTCTCGGATTGCGGCCGGCAAATCCAGTGGATCGTTACTGTCGTTCGAAGCGGCGTGTTACAAAGGTGCAATGCAGCTGACTTGTGTACTGGGTCTTGGGTTTTGTTTGATTTGTCGACTCATTGGCCGTTCGTCTTGAGAAACAGGGAAGGCACAGTGTCGCGTGTGTGTTGTTATCAGTGAATTAATTGCAACAGATCGAATTGATTAAAAAAATACAACCAAATACCATTTAAGTCGAGCATTATTTAGATGAACTAACGACAAAAATCGCCTATTTAGGAGAATAATGAGACTGAAGTGATGGCGAATAAAACAATAAAAATAAAATAAAACTAAAACGAGAAGAAAAAAAAACATTTTTTGTGTTTTACTGTTTCAATAAACAAGTGAACTCAGAAACGTGATAAGAATTTGAAAAATTGTTAGAGATATCACGCTGTGAGTATTTCGTTATATTGTGTCAATGTGCTTGGCAACAGTTGCAAAATCGCGTTTATGTGTGACATATTTTGTAGTATATTAACAAAATCAAAATAATCTCTTCCCTAAAGAGAAAACAATAAATTTACAAAAAAAAAAAGAAAAAAAAAACTAATTTAACAACAAAGTATAAAGCGCGCGAAAATGTGCCACCAAACCGCCTAGAAGTATTAAGAATGCACGTGACGATCGCGACAAAGTATCGATATTGTGCCTTTTTTGGTGTTCTTGAGGGTGTTGACAGTTGATATTTGACTAAAATAAATATCGAAAAGAAATATCTGAACCCTGAAGCTAAATCGTTTGCGTTCAGGAAGTCGTTACGAGCGTGTTCAATACCGTCAAACAAAGATTTGTGCAAAATTCCCACCATTAAGAGCTACAATACCTTTGGGAACATGTCGTGCAATATGCCTCGCAGCCAGTACAGTCGGTTCTCCTTCAAGAAAAGACGACCGCCGCCTGACGACATTCTTACCAACACCGAGCAAAAAGTTGAACTTTTATCAGGTACTAAAATTACATTTAAATGGAAGTCATTCCAGGTAGAGACCCAAATGCAATTTGGTTTTCCACAATTCATGTGAAATACTTAAATGGAATTCGTGTGAAGCGAATACTGTACTTTAATGAATGAAATCAGTTTTTAGCGGCGATATCTGCGGGTTGAATCATCTATTGAGTAAAGAAAAATATTTAAAGACGAAAATCATCACATTGGAATATGTTCCTTGTACTCATATGAATCAATGTCGGACATTGGATACAGTTCCACTTCATTGTTCTTGCTTTATTTCGTTGCAACAAACGGCGACAGAACTTGAGTATCTTTATTAGCTAGCAAAATTCAAGACTTGACACTTTACAAGCAAATATCGTCTTACAACTGCAAGATGTGCATTAACTCATAATTTGATACTCTTTTGTTGTTCGATGCTGCTATTCTTCAAATACCATATATGTCTGATACACATTGGGTATAGTTCCACTTCAATGTTCTTTCTTTATTTTGTATCTAATAAACGAACGACAGAACTTATCTCTATAAGTAAGCAGAAATCAAGACTATTTTTTATTTTTTTGCAAAATCGTCTTACAACTGCAAAATGCACACAAAACCATAATTTTATATGCTTATAATGTTTGATGCAGCTCCGATGGAGCAGGATTCCCAATGAGTGAATTGGTGTGAATAGATCATGGGGAATTTTAATTCTTACAACATCAGAGATAAAACCACCCTTTTTGTCGGCATTCTTATTTATAATTATCCATTGTGTACATTTTTTAATAAAACTCCATTAAATTATTAAAAATAACTTATTTTATACTTGTGGAAAATTTTAAAGACTTCTCCATAAGCCCTTGTGTCAATGCTAAATTATCAACAAAATGTTGTTTTTTGAAAGAAATTTCAAATACGAATAATTCAAAAAATATTTGGACCCCTAAATTGATTTACGATACATCAAAAATATTTACCGATCAGAACAAAGGTGTTGCCTAAAAAATTGTAAAACCTATAATTTGTATATTCTGTCAATGTGACACTAATCATTAAAAGTACTTAGACAAGTGAATTGTTTTTATATAATAGTTTAATAATAGAATAAATTTTATTAGATCATTACAAAAAAAGGTTTTTATTTGAGAATTATGAATAATTAAGGCACGTATTCATTCAGGATTTTAAAAACGATCAGTTACAATAACGGTACATATTACCGGTTTGCATGTGATTTAAATGAGACTTGTGACTTTTGCGGTTTTTTAATTCGGACACGATCTGATATATATCTATGAATCTATTATGTTTGTGTCAGAGCTTTTTCATGCTGTCAAAACGAGTAATTGCAAAAAAGAAGAATTAAAATCAATTTAAAAATGTTGTTGCGAAATTCTTCTTCTTCGTTTTCCTATATTTATAATTGTTATTCGTGTGGCAATATTTTGACATTTAGATACATATATATATTTTAATGATTCGAATTTCATGCAATCGACGTTTTTGAAATAAGCGATAATGATGAAGCCGCGTTTACACGTTCACTAATTTTGTGCTACGTTTTTTATTTTTTTATGAAATCCAAGGGACATAAATCTGTGTCAATTCTGTGTAAACATTCCAAATAACTGTTTTTTGGTATAAAATCGAATTGAAGCTTGGCTTGAAGCTAATAATCACCCCTAACCAAATAAACCGTCAAAACCCACAAATAAGTGGCTTTTAAGCGTTAAAATCATAAATTGATTTGTTCAATTGCCAATCAAAACTAATTGATGGTTGCTTGGACAACGGACGCGACGCCAAGCGCTAACACATGAAAAATTGTCTTAAGTATTTAGGAACAAAGCCAATCAAAATAAATAGAACGGCAATTACCAGAATGTGTCAATCGGATGCTTTGTCAACATGTCACACAAAACTAACGTTAAAATTGTGTCCATGGAAATTGGCTGTATTGTGTGGAAAACGAAAATGCCACGAAGGATAAGTCGTACATTTCATTGCGAGGGTATCGGTCGTCCTTTACAGTCATGAAAATTCATCCTTACTTTAGTACGACCATCTAACGATTGGAATCCATTAGGAAGTCTTACAATTTTGTATTTCTCACCTGCAGAACCCCGCTCAGTTCATTGCCATGGAGTCATCGATGCTGGCCACGATGGGCATGAGCAACTGTCCATTACCGGCTATCGACGATCGGCGATCCGCACGTTCATATGTTTCGTCGGCTTCATCCTGACTGGTGGATTGATGCGTCTGGTTATGCACTGGTATCAGCATTGGCTGTTGCTGTGCACACACGTCGAATGTTCATTGGAGACGGCTGAGAAGATTCTCGTAACGGAAAATTATCAAGGCAAACATACCGTTTATTATGTTAAGGAAGTGATTACCGTTAATGCTGAGACAATCATGTAAGTTCCCACTTGAATGTCGTTAAGTTTCCGTTAACATAAAATTTCGTTCTCCCAACAGGACACTGAGACGCGACAAACATTGGCAAAAGTATATGCCGACACAAGCTGACGCTGACGTGGTGCCCTATCAAGGCCTATCGATGCACACGTCTGGCGGCCAATTCAAGCGTAATTACCAATTTGCCCTCCAATTGGCTGTCCTTTTTTTTTAAATCCCTTACTACCATTTGAATCCTTTTTCTACATTCACAGGCATTGACTCGCTGCGTATGTTCCGCTGCAAACAGTTGCGCTACTACTGGGACACAGACACCAAGACCTTTGTGCAGTTGCGTGGCATCGATCAAGATGTGCCCAGCGTCAACTTTCACGCCATGAAAGGCCTCTCAAGTGCCGAACAATACGCCAGACGCCTGGTCTATGGAGCTAATCAGATCATAATTCCTGTCAAAGGGATTTTTGTGCTGCTCTTTCTGGAGGTGTTGAATCCATTCTATGTATTCCAAGTGTTCTCCGTGTGTCTGTGGTTCTCGTACGACTACCACTATTATGCGGCTGTCATCATCCTGATGTCGGCCTTCGGCATCTCCATGTCGATCATTCAGACGCGCAAGAACCAACAAGCATTGCACAGCACCGTCTCGAACGCCGACTCTGCCACCGTTTGCATGGAGGACAGCAGTACTCATAAAGTCGAGACCAGTCTGTTGGTGCCTGGCGACATCATTGAGATACCATCGTCTGGCTGCACGATGCAGTGTGATGCGGTGCTTTTGTCTGGCAACGCCATACTGGATGAGTCGATGTTGACCGGGGAATCGGTGCCGGTCACTAAAACGCCATTGCCATGTCGTCGGGATGTGGTGCTGCATATGAAGGAGCACAATCGACATATGCTGTTCTGTGGCACTAAGGTCATTCAGACGCGCTACATCGGATCGGAGAGGGTGAGGGCAGTTGTTATCAATACTGGGAACATTACCGCCAAGGGAGAGCTAATCCGATCGATTCTGTATCCACCACCGGTAGACTATAAGTTTGAAAATGACTCATATAAGTTTATTATGTTCCTTGGAGTAATCGCTGGATTCGGATTCGTCTACACTTTGGTGTCAAAGGTTTGTACATTTGTACTAAGACTAAATGGTTTTATTTTATATATTTTTTGTTTTTAGATTATTCGAGGCGTATCAGCCGCCAAGATAGCGATTGAATCCCTTGATCTCATTACCATAGCTGTGCCGCCAGCACTTCCGGCGGCCATGACAGTTGGCAGATTTTATGCACAGAAGCGGCTGAAGAAGAATAACATTTATTGCATTTCTCCGCGGTCCATCAACGTTTCTGGCAGTATTGATTGCGTCTGTTTTGATAAGGTTCGCATTCCCTGTCCCCATCGATCTCGAATCAAATTGACTCCATTTGTATATTACAGACAGGCACGTTGACGGAAGACGGCCTGGACATGTGGGGAGTTGTACCAAGACATGTCACTAATCAATTTCAAATTCCATTACGGCAAATCGGACGTTTGGAGCAAAATCATTTTCTCTTCTGCATGGTCACTTGTCACTCGCTAACCCGTATGAATGGAGAGTTACGTGGCGATCCATTGGACTTGAAGATGTTCGAATCCACCGAATGGATATTGGAAGAGGCGAATGTGGCTGACGAGACAAAATTCGATTTGCTGTTTCCTACCACAGTTCGACCACCTCGCACTGATAGCAGTAAGTCCATCCTGGAACCAAATCAATGTGCCAACTAATTTTTAATTATCTTTTCCACAGCCAGTCAGTTGGATGTTGAATCGGTCACTCCTAATGGTCTGGAGATCGGCATTGTCAGAGAGTTCTCGTTCACAAGTTCATTGCAGCGTATGTCTGTGATCACACGCAACATATCCGACACACATTTCAATGTCTACTGCAAAGGTTCACCGGAAATGATAGCGACACTCTGTCGGCCAGAAACCATTCCCGAGAATTTCAATGCAAAGCTCGATGAATTCGCCCAACAAGGGTATCGTGTCATTGCGTTGGCGTACAAACCATTGGAGACCAAGTTAACATACGCCAAGGTGCAGAAGATACCACGCGATCGTGTCGAGAAGGACTTGGAATTTCAGGGATTCGTTGTGCTGGAGAACCGCCTCAAAGAGGATACTACTGAAGTGATTGGTATCTTGAAATCGGCCAATATTCGCACCATTATGGTAACCGGAGATAATATTTTGACGGCGCTGAGCGTCGCCAAGGATTGTGGTATGCTGCATCAAAGTCAAAGTGTCATCATTGTGAATTGTCGTCCCACTGCTACTGATCCGTCACAGTTCGAGCTGTACTACAATTTGGCTGGCCAAACCAATATGACGACACCCTGCTCCAATGCTCCATTCGCCTTTTATCGCGATGAATATTCCAACTCAATAACCAACAGCAACAGTGTGGCCAGCTTTGCCACAGTGGACACATGCACTCATCTCACCAATGACACAGCTACTGATGTGGAACTGGGATACGCTCGTAAGCACAAGGAGACTAATGGCAAGACGTGCATGGATCATGACAGCAACAACTACCGATTCGCAATGGTGGGCAAAACGTGGTCTGTCATCAAGGAGCAATATCCAAAGTTGTTGGATAAATTTGTGACACGTGGCACAATATTCGCACGAATGTCGCCCGATCAGAAGCAATCGCTGATTCTGGAGCTGCAGGGTCTCGGTTATTATGTGGCGATGTGTGGCGACGGAGCCAACGATTGTGGTGCTTTGAAGGCGGCTCACACTGGCATTTCTCTGTCAGAGGCAGAAAGCTCGGTGGCATCACCGTTCACATCAAAGAATCCTACAATCAAATGTGTTCCAAACGTCATCAAGGAGGGCCGTGCCGCTTTGGTGACTTCCTTCGGCATTTTTAAGTATATGGCGGCGTATTCGCTAGTGCAGTTTGTATCCGTATTGATTTTGTACTCTATCGATTCCAATTTGACGGACATTGAATTCCTGTACATCGATCTCTTCATCATCTCGATATTTGCATTTTTCTTCGGCAAAACGGAGTCATACGATGGGCCGCTTGTCAAACAAACGCCGCTCAACTCCTTGATATCGGTGAGTCCAATCGCCTCGCTGATACTGCACATGATTGTAGCCATCGGCTTCCAAGTGGCTGGCTGGTATCATCTTCATAGTCTTGGACTCAACACGTTCGACAAGACCTCACACGACAGTGAATTCGATCACGCGTGCACCGAGAACTACACCATCTTCATAATATCGTGCTTCCAGTATATAATTCTGGCGTTTGTCTTCTCCAAGGGAGCGCCATACCGCAAGTCCATTGTCTCCAATCGGGGATTCCTTCTTTGTCTTATCGTCAATACGGCGTTCACCATTTACATGGCACTAAATCCGGTCGATTTTATAGCCAACGCCTTTCAACTGGAACTGGTGCCAGATCAATGGTTCCGCGCCTATCTGGTGTTCTACGGTATCGCCAATCTCATACTGTCGGTATTTATTGAACGATTCATCATTGAGCATTTGTTCTTTAAGAAACTTCGCTATCGCTTCCACAATGTCGAGAAATCCCGACGACAGTATTTACCGATTGAGGAGGGCCTGCGAAAGGATCGCGCCTGGCCACCGCTCAGCGACTTTAGCAATGAACTGAAGACGAATGGCGTATTCACTGAGTCACCCACATCTTATGCTGAGATTTCAGTGTCTGAGACACCCGACGAAAGGGTCGGCGTCAATACAGTGCTAGACAATTTCTTTGAGCAATCAAACAACAACGTTAAATTGGACGAAGAGGATGAGATGGAGGACAGTGTTATGCTGCCACTTCCAATTGAGGCCAAATGCAAAAATGATTCGGGCATTGGTGTGGAAATAGTGTCCATCAGCAGTGGTGACATGATGGCCAAACAGCCGCCACCACAGTCGCCAGCTGTTGTGGCATCGTCGGCGTTGGAAAATGGCTTTGCCGGCGACCGAAGTAGCACATCGTCGCTGCCGCTGAGCGTGCAACGACTCTCGAATGGACATCACGATGGTCAGGCGGCTCTTGAGTTGACCAGTATGAAGCGCAGCTGAGGAACGGTATGACGTCCCAGCTGAGAGCGATCGTTGACGACCATCGCTGCTAGGTGGGATGTCCTCATTGTGACACTTAGATTCTACATAGTTTATGCGTTTATGCAGTCTGTTGTTTACGTAGATAAATTACACGAAGTTTACAGTTATATTATTGAGGAAGCATATAGAAAACAATATGTATTGTATATATACCATATATATATACATATTTAAATTAGATTTAGGCGGTACAGACGTCTGTTCGTCGTCTGTGCACACTCTTGTAAGTTGCGGTTGTGCTCGGTATATTTGTTAATTTAACGAGTTGATCTCGTGGCTATGCCGAAATGCCCATTATGAAGGTGGGAGGTGGGTGGTTTTATGAAACGGCTGTTTGTCACGGATGATTAACGTTTTTTTTTTTTTGCCGTTATCAGTAAAAAAGAAAGAAAGAAGGAACATAAAACCAAAATATTGCTCGTGCCTCATCCTACCTAATCAGTAACTGGTTATGGCCAAAATATTAATAAAAAAAAAACAGTATAGAAATATATATATATATATTATACATTGAAAAAAAAAGAAGAAGCTAAACCGGCTGCAGCTGTACAAACGGTAAAAAATAATCAATCTAAAATTGCAATAAATTGGCCTTGGAACATTATTTCTAAATTAAATATATAATCGAACAATCGTTTGCATTAAATGTATCGAATTGAGTCTCGCCACAGGGTGTAGACGTCTTAAAGATTGCCCATTCAATCTTTTAGTAAATGGTGGCAAACTGTAAAATATATTTGAAAAATACAGAAAATGGAACCAGTGCTTTGTATTTAGGCAACCACTTGACTCCACTTCGGATTTATATATTATATAGGTATTTATTATGCATACTAATTAAGTAAAGCAATAATAATTATGTAATAAATTATAAATTAGTATTTACAGACCTATAACCAACTAAATTGAATTTAATCTAAACGTACGATTAATTATATTTAGTTTTCAAACTTTCTCTAAACGATCCGTTTAATCATCTTCCACTGTTCGAATACAAGCTAACTACTGTAGAATTAAGATTGTTTATTAGTCAGTAAATATTTAATTAAAAACAAAAACAAACAAACAACAAAAAAAATACAAAAATATTGTACGTAGATTTTACTATTTACAGTTCGCCCATAATCAATGTTTAGCGTCTCAAATTTACCACCAAATATATTTATCCATTGAACGGAAGATTGTCTGTATTGTTGTAACTTTAAAGGTGTTGAGGTCCTAATATTATAGGCAGGATCGTTACCTCGGCTGGAAGTGTTGGATTTTTGAACTCTTTTTTGAAAATAATAATACGCAGCAATAGATCGCCAGATCAAAAAATAAAATGCAAAAAAAATTCAAAATGCGCTTTCAAGTCATTGTCATTGTGTGCTGAACTATTCTCAGCTCGGCCTTATGTGAATGGTTCATCTTAGTTGCACAGATGGCTAAAGGTGAAGTTAATAAAAACTCTATTGTGATGTTAAACTAGTCAGATTCCATACGATTCTGTATACCGCCTAAGAATTCTAAATTTTAAACCAGCGATCAACAAAATCTTCAAGATCAAAACATCTTACGTCTGATTAAACTGAGTCGAAGAAATCAATTTATTTCTTCGATCAAATTATCGACATAATTTTTGAGCGTAGTTTTACCATATTTTGGGTGGGATCGACAAACAAAATTCTTGAGTTGATTTTCTACCTTATTTGATCGATTAGTTTGTCCGGATCCCTATTGATAAAACCGAAGGATTCTTTGGAATTCATAACACCAATAACACCTGATCAAGCTGCCTATAGATATTAATCACAAATAAAATTATGAATTTCCAATCGTAGATTTAATCAAAGTTATTTATGGTGAATTGTTGCTTTTGCAGAAAAATAGTTGCATGACCTTGAAAAGTCTAGAATGACCCAACACTCGAAGCTGTACTTGAAAGAATATTGATTGAATGTTATTCTACAGCGCTTCTTTATGTGAAATGTGTGCTGGAAGTAAATTTGTTGGCTATATAAATAAGCATGGGTTATGATTCATCTCCGGTATTATATACAACGTTACATAACAAAACCAACAACATAATTTTTAATGAGAAAATACGTAAATTCTGGGTGATAATGATTCGCTTCTAAAACAAAAACAAAAAAGATGATATTGAACATATTTAAATAAAATTGGTTTTTGTTGAAAACGTTTTCCTGTTTTGTAGGCTATACCAATAAAGTATAATTATTTATAAATTAGTGAAGTTTAATTATTTAGAAAATCTAAAGCACAAAACTGTAAACGATATTATTTACTATGTAACATATAGAGGAAAACAATATTTTTAGGTTAGAATTTAATTTCTTACGATTTTGTAAATGTAGAAACAATTGTTCAATAATTAATTCTGTTAACAGTTAACAAATTAGATTAAGTTGTTTTGATTGTTTTAATTGTTTGCTAATTAATATGTTTTGCTTCTAAATACAACAAGAATTTGTTTACTTATTTAATAAAAAAAAAATTGATACAACAAAAATTCCTAGTTGGGTGGCCCATACTCAGTTTTGGGTGCTGATGGAGTTGGCGGCCCGTAAACAGGTGGTGGGACGTCTTCTTGTTTCTGTTAGAAAACAAAAAAAAAAAACGAAAAAATTCACCACATAAAATATAAGTTTTCAAAAAAAAAAAAAAAAAGGAAAAAAAATCTAACCTGCGCCTTGTACCGTATAAAATACACTTCAGGCTTACTGGGCTGCGTTGGGCCAGCCGTCGGTATGATGATGTCCGGCTGTTCATCGGGTCGCCTCACCAGCACATAGACCAACGTCTTTTCCTCGTTCTGCGGAAGCGGTGGGATTACTGGTGCCGTTGGTGCGGCCACTGTCGGCGCCTTGATGAAGACAATTTTGTAGTGCTTCTGCGATGGCGGAAGAGTGATCGGCTTTCTGTGCCAACGAAAACATCTCAACATTTAATTACCCAAGACAAGACGTTAGACAAATAAGTTACTGTGGCGTCACATAGTCTGGCTCCGGTGGTGGAATGTGCACGTAAACGTGTTTATGAATGGTCGGCGGTTGGGTGGCGGGTGGGTAAGGAGCCGGAGGTGGTCCATAGCTCGGTGACAGTGGTGGGTATGAGTAGCCGGTGCTCGCACTTGAGCTGGAGCCGGATTGCGCTTTGACGGCCATTGCTAGAAGTATTATCTGGATTTTTTTGTTTTGTTTTTTTTTTTTTAATTAGTCATTTAAGGGTTGGTAATGTTTGATGATTCACTGAATTCCATTTGTATGCTAAAATCACTTACAACACGATACACCATATTTTCAAAGTTGCTGCTGAACTGCAGTCGTTTGCCACTGGTAAGTTATTGAAACGAATGGCTGGTTCCAGTGGCTTTTAAACGTTTGCTCAGGTGTTGGTGCAGTCAGGTATATCTGGGTTGAAAAGAAAGCCCGAAGACAGTGGGATGCCTTTAATTGATTTATCTGATGTTGGAACTGTCTCATGGATTAATTGTTAACACTTTCTGAATGTTTATACGGTGTGATGGAAACAATGGGAATTGAAGGCGTTGACAATTCAATGTCGGAAGCGTACTCCGTCTAGCATGCAGCTCCATTTGAATGACATAAGAAGAAATCGTTTGATTGCCAGAATTTATTGAAATAACAGTAAATACTATAAAAAAAAAGGTAATAAATAGCAGCTTATAAATAAGATAATAAATAGGATCACTCAAGATGCACGTTAGTTGATGGATGGATTGGAATTGTGACCACTGGTCAGTGATGCAATCACATCAGCCATGCGATTGAGTCGGGATGTTTCATCATAAACGGGCGACAGCCGCAAGGCGTCTGGATGGACACGATGGATTTCGCCATTTGAAGTCAATTCGGGTGCAGATATACGTTGAGGTTCTTGCCACTGTTTTGTCTCTGTGACGACAGCCTTCTGCTCTGGAATTGGTTTATCCTCAATTGGAATTGGTAAAGTCTCTGCCTTAGGATCCGATTGCTCATCAGTTTTGGTGGTAGTGACTTCGACTGTGTCCATTTTTGATGTCTCCTCCATCTTCTTATTGATTGCGACTTTAGGTGGCTCAACCACAACTGCAGCGTTCTCTGAAGCTTCCGCCTGGCGTGTGGGAACGGCTGCAACGTCAGTTTGGCGACTCCTCATTTCATATTTTGATGACGCTGGTATTTCATCAGGTACAAATTTATGTGGTTGAACGGCATTTAAGTGGAAGGGCAGTTCCTGTATCATGTTCAATGGGTAATGAACCTGAACGTAGGCACCATTGCCAACAGCTGCTTGTGGACGATTCACATAATTCGGAATATGAACCTGATTCATTTGAGGCATTCTTGGCATATCTGAGATACCATTTATATCTGGCAGCGACTGAAGTGCCGGCATATCTGGCAATGGTTGGGATTCAGACGCTTCGATTTGCTCATCAACAGTTGGCTGAACAGTTTTCACCTCAACTTCACTGGATGATGGCATCGGATTCATGAAAGACATCCAACCTTTGACGCGCTCCAAGAATCCAGCGTCTGGCTTTGGTGTTGGCACAATTGTTCTCAGTAGTTCCAGATTTGTGTTGACACGATTCACTGAACCCAATGGGCTTTTCGATATTTCAGGATAGGAGTGAGTGGCATAGATTGGGCCGTTTGGCCCAATTGAATTGACACCGGCAGCTGGAATGTAGTCGTTTTGTGAAGTAGCAAAGTGCGTTGGATATCTATTGATATTCGGAATTTGTTGGGAATTGTAGATTTGCTGCACAATTTGTGGATTCATTTGTTCATCTTGGAACTGCATTGGTTGTTGTTGAGCGAACTGCTGCTGCTGTGGGTTATTCTGGTTAAAGAACTGCTGCTGTTGTTGTTGTTGTTGTTGTTGTTGTTGTTGTTGTTGTTGTTGTTGTTGTTGTT
>JANSTS010006524.1:57218-77947 GCA_026546915.1 Sylvicola fuscatus
TGTTGTTGTTGTTGTTGTTGTTGTTGTTGTTGTTGTTGTTGTTGTTGTTGTTGTTCCAATAGTTGTTGTGGCTTTTCATCCTGATTCAAGAACTGCTGTATCAAATCCAATCCTTCGGGCGATGCTGCCATCTCCTGTATTGCTTGATACGTCTCTTCGCGTGTCGTTGTACCCAACAACGCCATTGCTTCGTCAATGCTGGGCAGATTGTCAACATTCTTGATGCCCAGAGAGTTGGCCAGAGCCTTTAAATCGTAGGACTGATTGGGAATAGCAGTGGGATTTTCAATGTGAGGCACTACAGCCAATGGCAATTGATTCAGTTTGATGCCATTGTAACGATGAACTTTCCAGACGGGATAGTGCTGAATCATTGGTGGTGGTGGTTGATTGGTTGGCGCTACTTCTTCCGTTTGTCCGCCACCTAAAAAGGATGGCCAGAAGAAGCTGCGTTTTGGACGGATGGATGAGCCATTGCAGAGAACTGTCCCAATGGCCAGACAAACGATTAACTGAAATTTTTGATTTTTACATTTTTTATTGTTATAATTCTAAATGATTAATTTTTTTTGTTCTCCATTCACTTCTATCCGTTGGACTAATGGTCTGAGTATCCAGGATTGTAGAAACAGTAGAGACAATTTATAGTAATTCTATCACCTTAAACTTATGTGTAAATACCTTTTCTTGCAGACGCATGCTGCTAACTTGTATGCGACAAATCTTACTGACACGATAAGCAACTGCGAACTGTTGAAGCGCTGCGTTTGGCAACTGATAGCCGATTGAAGATGGTTGTAAACTGCATGGTGCATTTATGTTTTATAGTTGCGACAAGTGCAGCGGTCAGCAAGAGGTATATGCATGAATAGTGGAGAGGTATGTCGGAATCTATGGTAATTACCCTCGAGGGTATTTGTTTCGGAGAATTTTGCCTGGTTTCTGGGGGGCGAATCGTTGGAATTTCGGGTTTTGCATATCAACGCTGGCAGGATCCCAGAATGTGTAAAAGTGTTCTGTAGTTGAAAATGGGACAGGATTGTAAGGAAATAGGTACATTTAGAATAGAAACAACCGTCAATGTTACCTTTTATAGGTTTTGACATAAAACATTTATTAGTATTTTCATCGTTACATTGATGGGAGTCATATTACAGTAAAATTTCACATACACAAATCTTTTCAAACGTATTTTATGTTTTAGAACCTTGAATTTTAATATATTTGAAATATTTGTTTGTTACCAGAAGAAAAAAACGTGCATTTAAAGGTGTAAACTATGGATGGGCGATGGCTAAGGTAGCCAAGTACCAGCCTTGTCACTTGGCTGCCCTAGTTATCACCATAAAACGTAATTGAGATTACATATATTTCTATGCTAAAATTTGTTCACATTGAGAGAGAGCATACGACATAATTGAAATTGTTTCCTTATTGTGTTTCGTCCTTCATAAAATCCCAGCAGTTGAACCGTTGAATTTAATGACTCCATCATTTAATTGAATATCTACGTGCTAGAAATTTTTAGATTAATTTCATACATATGTGTTTATTGTCTTAAATGTTTAGGTGGTTAATGAATTTAAAAGGAGGTGCAGGTGCATATTTTAATAAGATGAGAAAATCGAATGAGACGAGAATCCGTGGTCAATAGTGGAGATAAGCGGTCGTTCGGCATCCAGAATCCACTTAGTTGGTGGTTTCTGGCATTCGTTTGTTGGGCACTTTGGATGGGCCATGCGAGGTGCGCTTGAATATGTTGTGCACCTTGCCATTGTAGAAGTCACTTTTAGGTGCGAAACGGCTGCTGTCTTCTTTGGGCACCAGGCGATTCGGCGAGACACCCAAATTGTCGTAGTAGTTATTGGGTGGCGGAATGGAATCACTCTCAAGGATCTGTTGTGTGTGAAAGATTGGTTTTTGGATTTTAGTTAAATCTAAATTCTCTTTTTATTATAAAAATTATTATTTATGGGCTTGTCAAGATGGAATTCAGATGAATTTTTCTTCTTAACCTTTAACACCTTTTCCAAACATTATCATCTCGAAATCACATTTAACATCTTTTTTCCTTTTTTGCTCATAACTTTAGTTGATTGCTAAAATTTCCCTTCTGCTTTCTTCTGAGAACAATTTGGGAAAAGATTTCATTGTCTAATTCGGACAAACACATTTCTTAACGACTCGCCTTGCATATCACATCAATTCTAATCAATTAGGTTAGAATTAGATGATTTGCATGTGAATATATCGCTCACAGTTAAAACACATGTAGGGCAAGTCATCAAGAAATGCCATTAAAAGTACATTTGTCATATCTATTGCATCACACTAAATAATTTGAGACATCACGGTGATTAAGACATTAACTGTAGTGAAAATTTCGCTGTAAGAATGTCGGCAACGATGGAACGGAAAGTGAGCGCTTTACAATTTCTAGTGAAAGTCAATTAGGTTGAAAGAAATGTGAAGTTGTTTAAATAGCGCTGAAAGGTGCTCATGAAAATTGGAGTAAGTCCAGGAATTGAGCATTTGAAATTCAATCAATAAACCAACAAAAACCAGAAACCTACATCTTTCAGCAGTTCCCGAAGCCTATCTAGGCTGTCTTCAGCGCCACGAGTTGGAAGATACCTGCCATCGATCAGCTGCATCATGGATGCAACACAGATCATCACCAAGAACAAAGACTTTGCCGACGCCATCTCAATATAGGAAAAGCACTGAAAACACAGATGACACAATTATCCAATCGGCACTGGACGCACTTCTAAGGAGCCGAATTCAAACTTAAAACCGAATCTGATGCAGAACTTTGAACGGTGCAATGTTAAGTGGTAGCCTGCAGCTAAGATACTGTGATGGCTCTTCAGTTAAAGAAGCTCTTTATAGAAATAATCGGACATGCGCACAGCATCGTTTTCAATCGACGACCGATTCTACCATGGAACCATTTGCTATAGTTATAGATGTGGATTTTTTTTTTATGATATTCATCTGTTATTGCAGCCGATATCCTTAAATGTTGCGCGGGTAATTGCAGCTAATTGGAAGTGCAAACAAACAAACTCATATACAAGATGCATCTTTGTCATTACCGTTGCGCCTTAAAAGGCCCAATCAATCATTTAGTACCACATATGCGTTTAGCACATATGAAATGGTCGTAAATGCGACCAGTTTGCCCACAGAAATGACCAGCATCATCATTTGGCCACAAATACATTGTATAGTAATTGTTTGCCTATATGGTGATGACAACAGCCTCTTTTGGACATTGTACTGACATAAAATGGCTAAGATTGAACTCTTGCAACTATTGCGGAAGACGGTGCGGTTATAAGTTTTGATGGAAAGTCGGATTGTTTATATTGTGTGAATGCGATAAATGAGTGGTGAGGAGGAGAAGGGGGGGGGGTTTATGGGTGAAAGCATAATAGCATAAAAGAATAGACGGAAAATGTGCGAAAAATGAAGCACAACACAGCCCGACCCCACATAAAGCAGAATCTTCTTCGACTGGGTGTTTTTCGATAGAGAGCCGAAATCGGGTGGCGCCAATGCTTTCGGCGCCACAGCATATACGTCATAGTATCCTTTATATGTGCGTTCCACTTCCTTTTTTTTTTTTTGTTTTTTTGTTGCCCGTTCATCCGCGTATTTCCACTACCGTCAGATGATACTTAGTGTAGATGGGCCCCCAACAACATGACATAAGAGTGTGGCCACTATCTTATGGATGATCTTAATGGATGAATGTTTTTTTTTCCTAGCTCAAGTCGTACATCGATTTGGGTGATTTGGATGACGCAAGTCAAACGATTTTGTGAATGGACCACGGACTTTACACGCAATCGCGGTTAGCATGGATGGCTAGTCACTATAGCCTAGTTTATATCCTAGACAACTTGTCTGGCATGATTCATACCAGCACCTTAAAGTTTCTTATAATTGGGTCAGTTGCCATTGTCTGTACGCCATTTAATTTGTATTTTTCTGAGTTCTAAAATGATTCAGAGTAATATCTAGAGACTTTGTACAGAAAGACCTTTGACCCACTTCCCCATTCCAGGCAAAAGTTAACATTTGCATCGATTTTGCTAACCATCACTCCCTTTTCACATCTAAAAGGTCAGTCAAATGGGATTTATCATTCAACGAAAATAAATATCCATTCAATAGAAAAAAAAAACATACATTGCAATTATTTCCTTTTGAAAAGATCCTCGCACAAATCAACGCTTACGAAATATCTCATTGAATAGACGGCAATGAGTATAATACCTTTATCCTTTATCTTGACAACAATGCCATTCAAATGATTCTTCAGCTTAGTTCACAGCCAACAAAAGTGAGATTTCAGGATGAAAAGATCAGGACAAATATTGTTAATGGTGGGACTAATGGCAAAATGTCACTCTCACAGTGGGTTGACTAGACCAGCCTCAACTAGAATATAAGTATGTCGAAAAGTTGCGTCTGCAATCAATTAATATGTATAAGAAATTGGAATCGAACTAAGGCTATGCTTGTGTATCCTTTTCGGCTTAGCATGTGCGACACCAGTCGCATTAGGCCACCCCTTTGGGTGAATTTGTTGAAAGGGAAAACATGTTATTGAAATGAATTCGTCCTTTTTTGTTGTTGTTGGGCATCAGACTGGACGCAGTTGACGTGGAATGTCTGCCTAAGAATTAAGTGCGGTGTGTCAGTGTCTTGGCAGATGCTTCAAATCTTGTCTGCGACGCGACGGTAATTAGCTAAGTAACCTGTAACATTTTGCCGGCAGACTTGTTGACAACAATTTTGCCATAAAATTGCGTTTTAACGTTGAACAACATAATTATAAAAATGTATGGTAAACACTTAATTGAATTTAAATTTGCGATTTAATTGCGGTTTTAGTATAATTAATTTTCAGTATATCGGAAATGTGGAAATAATTGTCGGACTTTATGACAAAAGGGACACTTATGTGAACTTTATTACTCATCTCCATATTCTCTCAAAGATAATGCAATTTCATTGCATTTTATCTGTCTCTGGCAATTACTATTCAATTTCTTTAAGTGTCGACTGGCGTTTCTTACACATGTCAGTCGGGCATCACTTTTTAATGACCTTATATGGTCTTCTCTACTACCAATTTTAATTGCTATTTCACCTTAATCAATTTTATCATTCATTGAATTTCTCAAGGTAATTTTATTTCTGAAATAAAACATGAACGTAATTTTAATTATATTAAATTTGAAGATGAGCTTAAGAAATTTCTGGTTAAGTGTCACGTTCTTAAATCACTTGAAAGAAGAGCATTCTTAATCATGAACAGACGATCTAGCTTCTGATTGTATTTTTAAGAATTATTATTTAAGAAAATATCGAAGATAAAATAGAATTCAAAATGTTATTTAAAGAAGAAATATTAATTTCAAATTAAAGTTTAATTTAATCACCAGTTTACATGCAAAATCTGTATCAAAGAAAATTAGAATAATTAAATGAATCCTCGCTCCTTAAAAAAATCTACAAATTCAGATTAATGTGAATTAAATACAATTTGTGAATTGAACCTAATAATTGACTTTTCTTCGTTTAATATAAACAGAGCTTATTTTTCGAAAATCGTGTTAAGCTTTCAATTTGTCCGACATAAAAACATGGAAAGTCGAAGCAAAGACTTGAACCAAATGTAAAAACTGATCCTAAGCTTATAGAAAATGAGCTACCGACAGATGGCGCTAGCATATGAAATTCTTCAATGTGATTCTTATGTTGGCTTGAAAAATCTAAATTCTTAAATTGTATATATAAAGATGATAAAAACACAAATTAAATTTCAAATTCAGTTAAACGGTTAAATAACAATTGTTATTACCGAAAATCCAACTTCCCTTACCAACTAACTGTAGTAAAAAGAAAATCACAAAAAGTTAGGTCCTATCAATCACAGTCGGAAAGTAAAAAGGGCCAATCATAAAAAGTAAATAACAACTAGGCAAAAAAAAGAAAAAAAATCGCAAGCAAGGGCCATGGGGAGATGGAAATTAAAGGGATGTTGGCAATAATGATAATAATAATAATAACTCGATTATAAATGAAATGATATTGAGTTTGCCAGCGGAAAAAGTGAACGCACTTTCATCGGGGACGACATTACATATAGAGCTGATATAGAGGCCCGGACCCGCACATCTCCCTCTGGCCCGAACGCTGTCGCCTATATCCTGTATCCTATATCCCATTCTGGCGTACTCAATTTATTGTGGATTTAAACAACAGTTTGTCACCCTCAATTTTATTTTACGTATATATTTCACGGATCTGTAACTCTGCGAATTACATTCACGCTCGACTTTGGTGCCATGTAGGGCCAAAACTTGCACCATATACGTGAATCGCGCGCGCTGCAAACACACACACATTACACTCGCGTCTACTTCTTTGAATTTAGAATTTATGATCGAGCATTTACTTATTTTCCAAGGGATCTCATACAGTTTAATTAGATTTCGTAGGTTCTGTGTGCCACAACCCCCCCCCCCATCCCTTGTTTCCGACTTTATTTCTTTTATATATTCGAATTTAGCGTATGTCCTACCGTGCGCTGTTGCTTATGCTTCTTACTGTAAAAACCGTTTTTCAACATCGAAATTGCATAATATTTACATATTAAGCTATGGGAATTTCGGATATTTAGCCGGCAATTCAAGTGACTCATATCCCTTTTTCTATAAAGGCGTGGGATCTCATTACAAATTCACCAACTAGTTGTTTTGTGCATATTTTAAATAGTTCCAAGTACACCGTGGGAGTTGCGGTAACATGACACCTTGACAATGCGCTGAATAGACAAGACACCCTCGCCAGATTGCGCGGCAATTTCACTAAAGTTATTATTCTAATTGAAGATTAAGATCTGCTGGGAGGTGCATTTGTTTGGCGCAAAATGAGGAGCTCTTCAAACTTCTTTTCTATCAAAACTCCATTCTAAAAAAAAAAACAACCCCTTTTTGAACGAGTCACAAAACTAATAAAGTTAACAGATTTTGAAAGCACTTACAACGAAAAACTTAAGACGAGCCACTGGCAACGGGGGGTGGTGGTGGGGGGTGAATGTCTTAGCCGCATAAGCATGTTGCCAATAGCCACTTTCGACCAATTAAAATTGCCTAATCCCCTTCAATAATTCACGCATCAGCGGTAGATTATCAGTCAATGTTGTGCGTTAAGTGTGGCATTATGGGCTCAATTTAAATAAGTGTGGCTAAGACGTTAAGCCCGACCGAAATTGTGAACGCCATACGACAAATCGGCACCCTTATGGCCATGCCTTAACGCCGCATCATCTCCGGACTCCTCCAACTCGGCGCACAAAGTTGCCACAAAGTTATTGTATTTAAATTGTTCGACGTTATGTGGCCTGTAGAGGAGCATATCATTGCCTCGTTTGTTCGTTATATGGCGGAATCTGCGCCGCCATGGCCGCAAAAGACATGACATGGTGGGTGGTGGCAAATATGCAGCCAGTGGAGTGGTGATGGCATAACAGTGAATGTCGAGAGGGTGACTTTAATGTACATTATGTACAAAGCCAAACCCTCATCCACATTCCGTTTACAGACCAACCAAAGCCACCACCCCATCCTCGCCTCTCTCTCTAACCGAAGAGGGTTGATGGGTGGCTGTTGTCCCCCCCACCCCACGCCCTCCCATCTCTAATGCTCTCACACACATATTGTTATGTTTGCTGCTGCGGCTGTGCCATCGGCAGCGCCGTGGAATGGCGTCGGCATCTACATTTTTTGGGGGAGGGGGGGGATTATGCTGCAGGCGAGAGTGAGTGGCGAACACACGGTGAGAGGGATGGTGCCCATTTTTATGTTGGAATAATATAAGATTTGGTTGGGGGGATGCTGTTGCAGAAGCGCGCACCGAGAGTATCATCATTTTGGCTTGTTATGTTTTTTTTTTCGGGTTTTTATTCGCCACAGTTAAATGAGATTAGTGGCAGGAAGTGTTTTAAAGAGAATTTTTGAGTATATCTCCATATAATAAATATGTAATGAAATATGCTGCAGAGTAACATGTATATAATTGAAGTTGAAGCCAAAGCTGAACGCGACCGCCTTTGATGTTAATGTCATTTCGGTGGGAGTTGTGGCTTGGCGGCGATGACTGAGATGAGGCAGATAGATAGCTAGGGGTGGGATGCCTGGCGCATACATTAAGGGCGGATATGCCCGTTTTTTTTTTTTTGATAAACAAACGATAAACAATTCGCCTGTGATTGTTAATCTTTAGAGATTCGTCTGCATGGCCAAAATTGGATTGGAAATTTTCAAATGGCAACTGTGAGAGTTTCAATGTTGTAATGGAAGCTATCAGCATTACACAAAATATGTGGTTACTCGTGGAAGACGAACCCAATTAGGATGTTGATGACGACTTTTATGTTATGATTTTTGCATAAACTTCTTGTGGGATTTGTACATCGTTGAAGGATATAACTGCAATCAATCACTGCTCATCTGACACTATAATTTAAAGATAGAAGATTTTATGAAATTGTATAGAGAGTTTCAATCAAAATGATCAATTCATTGAAATTAGTTGTTTCTTAAATGGAAAACTTTACCACATGACAACAGAAAAAGACAAAATTGTGAAAAGTGTAAGAAAAATAGAATGGTGAATGCAGGCTGCAATCGGATCTGCAGTGCAGGCCTAATGGTGCAGGCCAGTGCAATGCTAGTGTTGCAGCTTAGTTGATTGAAATGTTGGCAGTGTCAAGGTGAATACGACTTTTCAGCATGTTAGAGGTTTGTCTTAACATCAAACGATTTTTAAGATTGCAATCCATATTTTCTTTTAAGAAAAATCTTCCCACCGGAAGAGTCTTCATCTGATTAATGAAGATTTTATGTTTTTTTGATTTCCTAAGACTCTTACGAACATCCTTATTGCATCTAATTTGTCTAAATTTCTTCTCTTAATTTGTTATCTCCTTAAGATTTTTGAAGAAAAATAGAATGGTGAATGCAGGCTGCAATCGGAAATGCATTCGGGAATCGTCCTGAACGTCTTCGAATCGATGAAACGAAAGATTCGCACTATACAGACAATTCAGTTGATTCGGTAATCATTCTTGTTGTATTCTTTTAATTAATCACAAGAGAAAAAAATGCAAATCTTTGAACAGTAAATTAAACCGTCATACCTCGGATTTGATTATAACAACAAGAAAAAAAAAACAAATCCGTTTCCAACATCCCAACGCCCAATTCCCAGTCGCGCAACAATCGTAATCAATGTATTAGGACATCGACGCTTACCAATCGACTGTATCCGTATGTAAGACAATTCCAGCTTGTACAGCGTCTTGTATGTTTTCTTTTGTTGCAACACACACAGACGAACGACTTTTGTCTGCCTCATCCAGCTTCCCATCGAACATGTATTGAAGCTGTGAAACATTCCACCATATACCCACCATTGGCCGCACTTTGACGTGGGAATCAATACGCGCGAGATCCACCGCCAGGCAGACGTGTACACGTTAGAGCGTATCTTCCACGCCGCATTCTTAATGCAGCGTGAATATTACGTTTGGTTTAACATTCACACTTTTACCCCAGTTTTCATCAATGAATTGTATTTAAGACGAATTGGATTGATTGAAGAGCGAATTCTGCGCTCTCTTGCGTCTTCCGCGCTTCGTCCTCCGTCGCGTCGCATCGTCTCAGCCAGCAGTTGATCGTGATTCGTGTTCTTCGCGCAACACGCCGTTATGATATCCACTTGTCTTTTGGGATTAATGCAGCTGAAGATGAAGACGACCGATGTATAGAGAAGCAATGAAACGCGCTTTCAGTTTTATATCAAATATTATGAGGCGATAAAGCATCCGTTCCGCACACCATCGAACCGCTGACTGATCATGTCGATGGTGCACGTCTTGAGAACCGCGTCAATGGGATCAGCGTGTTCTTACAGGTAACAGCGTCTCGTTTGTGGCGGCCGCAAGAAATCGAACATATAGACGTGCAGATTAAAGCGCGTGAAAGGTAAATAGAGGAAGTTGGTGCATGTTACGCACGTCATCGTGCAGGTCTACTTGCCACAGCTGTGTGGCATCTTATCTGTGTTGAGAATGCATAGACGGCTAGCCGCATACATGCAGAATATCTGCAGTGCAGGCCTAATGGTGCAGGCCAGTGCAATGCTAGTGTTGCAGCTTAGTTGATTGAAATGTTGGCAGTGTCAAGGTGAATACGACTTTTCAGCATGTTAGAGGTTTGTCTTAACATCAAACGATTTTTAAGATTGCAATCCATATTTTCTTTTAAGAAAAATCTTCCCACCGGAAGAGTCTTCATCTGATTAATGAAGATTTTATGTTTTTTTGATTTCCTAAGACTCTTACGAACATCCTTATTGCATCTAATTTGTCTAAATTTCTTCTCTTAATTTGTTATCTCCCTAAGATTTTTGTCTTGATCATAATTTTTTTGTGTCTCCTTAAGCTTTTTGTCTTGATCTTGTGTTTTTGTTGACACATAAATGGGATTCCGTCTTTAAATTATGTTCAACAAAAAGCAATTAGTACTGAAAAGCAGAAAAGCGCAAAATATTAAATTAGATTCGTTGCAATCCAATCACCAAGTTATTCTCGAAAAATTGATCCTGATTGCTCTATTGTGAAATAAAAGGAAGCTCGACCTAAATACCCAATCCACACCAATGTCATCAATTCATCCACATCAATAAAACTCGATAAAATGATGTAGCAGCGATTAGTCGACATAATGGTCGCTATCTTACATGTGCCTCGCGTCTGATCCTCCATATGGTCGATAACAATTGTTTTTGATTATTCCCCATGTGCCATTTCCTCTTTAAGGGCTCACTTTAAAATTTAAAGCCATCATACCACGAGCTTCTTTTTCTACCTCTCGTACCCGAGCCGATCGTCCATATGGACTAGGCTTATGTTGTTTGCAGTCAGACGATTATGCAACATTAACATACATGTCAAAATATGAAAAGGATTAGGCGGTTATCAGTAGAACAAACCAGAGGTTCAATGAAATTGTTCTTCTTCTTTCTTGATTATTAATCTTATTTCTGTTACGAAAAAACAAAAAAACATGTAAATCACCCATTCCTCGACAGGAACAATGACACGAAGGGATGTACACATGTAATTAATTGCTAAACGAAATAAAACGAAGAAGGAAAAACGGTTGAAGAGTGTCTTTAAACATTTTTAAGTGGGTATACTGGCCAGTCGTCAGATAGGAATTATATAAGACAAGCGCGCACTGGCACTGAGCACGTGTTCGCGCGTCGATCTCTTTCGCTCTGCCGTCTTAAGTGTACAACAGTAAGATACTAGTGGCCGCAACTTAAAGTGTCGGCTCGGCCGTCCCGCGCCATCAACTGCCACTTGTACACCTGTTTGATGCTACCCGAAAAATGCGCGTGTAGAAAATGCATTAAAGACACACGGCATCGAAGGAAAACTAACCCCCCCACATGCAAAACAATGACGCACGGCACATATAGGGACGAGCAATAAAAAAAAAACATCTTAAGAAACCGTTAAATTCATTCAGAAAATTACAGCAGCGACCAGCTTGCTTGTAGGGGAGATTTCACATGAAGAAGCCAGCCGATATGATGATGTTAGGCTTGTTCCTTGTAAGTGGAAGTTGGATGTGGCAAGACATTTGATGGTGGCGGATGTGAAAAGGCGCGGTTTTCTTTGGCGGCCTATAAACATCATTGACCTCTTGACTGTCTTCGGTTGGTCACAGATATCACTAGAGGATGTTTGGGGTTTGAACATTTTCTTGAAGACGATTCTAATTCTTCGTATAGTCTTGGTGCAATACTCGAAGCCGATTATGCAAATAACACCAAATACTCCTGAATTGAGTATTTCCCACTGAATTTACCATTGTCCAAAACATATAATCATATTTTCCCAAAAGTTTGTGGGAAAATCTAAAAGCTGGAAGAAAAACAATTCCTATCATTCAATTAAAAACGCTCGTAGGGGGCGGATCCCGCTGCCAAAGGAAAAGATGCGTTTTTTAAGGCGAACTCTAAACATAAGTGCAACACTCGGGGAGCTGTTTTCTATACATTTGATAACAATTAATAATAAGGAAGAGCACAGGAAGAGCCGAAGATATGTTAATGCGGTACATTTTTGTCATTTCGTGTGTTGGGAGTCATTGAAGAGGAACACAACGGTCATGGTGTGCCGGCTTTCGGAAGGAAGTTGGCAGTCTCTAGCCAGTTTTCTTATGGTCAAACTGGGAAAATGCATATTATTCTCGATATAACGTCAAGTAAACTTGAACTGCCCCTTTTTTCGTCCACATATGTATCGAGCATATTTTAATGCTCCCTTCTGCCGGGTTGTTTTATTGTTTACATATTTAAAACATCGGCAATGGACTTTATTTCATGCACAAACTCCCCATCATGTTTTTTCACAGCAACAAAAAAAACATCCTATGTAATTTAATGTTGTACTAAGATTCAGGATTTCGTTTTGTAAACCACCTGATTCCCAAAAAAATAAAATGTACAGAAATATGATTGCGAATCATATATGTAACTCGTAATCGGATAGTCCAATCATTACTATATGTTTTATGTAAAAAAGATCTTTTCAAGGCCAAATTATTGACCAAAAAAATGTCTTCAGTTTTTAGTAACAGAATGATGTATGGTATACTAAAGCTTGTGCTGACCCTCCCTGCCGCTTATGCTTTTTTATCGCTGCACATTAATTATGGATCGGTTGTGCAGCATAGAATGCGGCTCAGTTGGATAACCGTCGTCTTGAGCTAAGATATGTAAAAATTGTAAAATCGTCAAGTGCGCGATCGTGAAGGGTGTTTTAAGACAGCTTGGCGATGGACATCGTTAAAAATAGATGGGAAAATTACTCATACCAGTTTCAAGTAGAAATTGGTAGGGACGACATTTTCTAGGATATGCTTAAGTATGATATCCTGTGCTGCTGCTTAATAAGTCGTCAATTATCGAAGCTAATATATGCATTATGGGAATTGTTCATGTCGAATGATAGAAATCATCAGCTTAACGAATTCATTGAAACATCAGTCAAGGGCAACTTTCAGCTCATTTATTAACATCTCAAGGTCTTGGATTTATCTAAGAAAATTAATAAACAAACAAAACCGAATTTTCGCTTTTAGAAAATATTTGGTTCATGCAACACAGTTATTACCATGAACATTTTTGGGATAAGTCTAAGATGTTGTGTTTTAAAGAAAGCCAAAGACGTTTGCAAAAGAATCATGAAAGTTTTTGCTTAACATTTTCGGTGTTTCAATAGTTTCGATTAAACCACAACTTTATATTAATTGAATCATAAAATAGGAAATGGGGAAAGTCTCTTATGGCAAGAAAAACTTCCTAGGGCCTTGACCCTTTATCTCTGTTTCTTAATTGTTTGCCTAATAATTATACCATAAGTAATACACCTGCTAGCATAATATGGCAGCATAAATAGACCAAGTGCAGCCATCACCATCATTACTTGTCTCAGTGAGTTTCTCGCCGCAAGGAGTACCTCGGACTTTGTTCCTTACCAGCGAAAGGGCGGTTCGGTGTACTTTACCCGGGCATTATGAAACAATGATTTTGTTATTCGTTGCCTCCCCCCCCCTCCCCCCTCCCCCCACCGCTCTTAACTTCTTCACCTGTACTGTAACATTTACCATCATCAAACCATTGCAATGCATTAAATTGGTGTAAGAAAGTTGTACAATTCCTATCCATTTTCCTCATCTTATGTACACTTTTTCCAGTAAATGTTTGATTTACTTTCCTTTGATTTTTTTTTTTCTTTTGTCGTGTTACATATATTTATGTTGGTTATTTTCGTTATATGTATGTATATTGTATTTAGTGCTGTTATTGTTGTGAAGAAGTGAACTCTATGCTTCTGCTACGACTGCCCTGCTTGTTGTAATGTTTGCCGCGCTTCTTTAGCTCTGCTCGTCTCTATACATTTCTTTTATTGTTCGCTGCTGCTTCTTGCAACTGGTAAGGAAGTCTTCCCCGTAGTCAGAATTCCGCTTTTTCGGTCACTGTTGGCTAGTAGAGCATTTCGTTTCAACGCAAAAATTATACCAATTATAATTCATAAACTTCCGTTGCTGTTTCTTAGGAGAAAAGAAAAAAAACAGAAAAAGAAGAAGGCAATTGTATACATAAGACATTCGCTTTTCCATATACATCGCGTCGTTTGTGTGTAGAAAATTGGTTTGCCGCCACCACCAGCGTCTGCATTCGGTACATCTGTATTTGTTTAAGCAAGACAACAGTCTTTAATATGCAGAACACTTTGGAAATTCGTTCTCTTTTCTCGTAATATAATAATTATAATTTATATCTTGAAGTGGTGCAATGTTGTTTTTTTTTTGTTGTTGTTGTGTTTGGTCTTTCTTTTTCTTTTTCTTTTTCGTTTTTTGTTTTTCGTTGTTTTTTTTTTTAGTCGCCGTTGCCGTTGTTTAGTAACTCGGCATGGCATGAGTGGAAATTGCTATGAGCTGCTGTATAGAAAAATCAATTAAGGTTTTCTGATTGCTATCATTCTATTTACTCGTATATTATTTTCCATTTCCAGTTGTGCTTCCAATATGAAGTAACAGCAGTAAAATGCCATGCCAAACAAAACACAAAACACAAAACACAAAACAAAAACTAGCCATAAATCACATTCATATAATTGTAACGGTTAAATTATGAGGCGCGCGCTCGTGCGCACGAGCGACCTGACAATTTAAAATGCTGATAACTAAGCTGGATTAAAGGGGTTCTCTCAATTGGATCCAGGTTTTTTTCTTGAGACAAATTTTGAAGATTGTATTTTTTTTTCTAATTAATCTAAACTTAACTCTATAGTTTCTTTGTTTTCTATTTCAGTTCAGACTTCAGAATGATTTTAGTAATTTCCCAATCTGAAAAAAGTTAGTTCTAATTTTTTTTGAAGAGAAATTTTTTTTAGTATTTTTGATCATAACAATTTTACAGAAATTTTGTTTGATTCTAAGATTAAAATACCGAAAACTATTAGATAGTCATTACCATCGCACCTGATCCACCATGTCTTAAAACGTCTATAAATTCATAAATAAAAACTGTATTTGTGCGTCCTGCTCTATCTATAGTCAAGATCTGACAAATGAAGAAGCGGTAGCATTACCTTATAAAACAGGAGAACACACAAACGAGGACACGGAATCCCTTTTGTTATGTGTACAATTGCCGTATGTTCATCAGCTGATGCACATCAGATAAATGTGTGGCAATGGCCTAACTTCCTAGTTCAGTGTTCCTCTTCCTCGTTTGCTGCAGTTACCGTCGAAATTACGGTTTACATCATTTAACGACATACCTTGGATAGTGCGCGCGACAGGTGAATAACGCGCCACCAGGCGAGCATCTTCACCCTTAAGGGTTCATTCGCTTTACTGTTTCTGCTGTTTTGTCCAAATGTATAAACATTTTCCACACGCGCAGACAGCCAGACATTATACAACAACTGCTGCAACAAGTTTGAATGCAATAATTAGGGGTGGCTGATAATGCAATTGACATGAACTGGTGTTTCTATGCAAGGGATGTCGGATAGGGTTCGTTGTTTTATGCGTATTTTTTATAATAATAAAATGCATTTGTTCTATCATGCTGAAAAATGTAAATGAATTGTTTTCACTGGGAACTAAGTAGGTGCCCATGAAATTCATACGGAACAGTGGCATTTTCCCGCCGTGAATTCCATGACCGGATTTGGCCATACAATTTGTTTCTTGTTTTTTTTTTGTTTAGTCAGTGAGGCTCTCCCTGCCGTGTGCTTTAAAATTTGAAAATAAATTTTCACAATTTTCATATTCTCCCAATGGAAAAAACTCTGACCTAAATTTGCCTAAATTTGCAACATCCCAAGAATAAATTTAAACTCTGCCAAATTCCCAGAAAACGTTTATGTTATTCACTTTCCTAAGGAACAAGTCGAAGCAGAAAACAATAATTTTCTGTTGAATTTAGCAGAAGTAAGTGTTTGGAATGTGCCCTTGTCTTCAGCGAAATTCTGCAAATTATCATGGCGTTGTTATAATATTAACCCACCGTCGACCTGTTACATTCGCTGCTGCATTTTGCTGTCACCCTTTCCGAATGCGTTCATAATGAATGAATTTACCATGACGGAAGTCAACCCCGCACACAAGCGCATTCCGGTCGCGTAAAACCGTGAAAAATTACACGTGTTGCCGGGTGCCTTTTTGTTGTTGTTGTTGTTGTTTGGCCGTCGTTTTCCATCCGCATTACCGCGTATTCCCAGGTCATGTCAGCCGAAACTATACCGACTATGACAATTTCATGTAGTTTAAACTTTTTTGTATTTTTTTGTTTTTGTTTTTCGTTTGTTCCTACTGAAATATAGTTGGTCCGTGCGAATATTCATTTTTTTTGTTAGGGATGTGAGACCTTTGAGTAATCGACTTTAAACGTGGAACTACAACAACAACAACATGGAATCGCCCTTCTGGCCGAAGGGTGCACGCCCGGGACGCTATGCTTCGGTTTTTTCTGCTTGATCACAGATCTGGAACGAAGTTGGTCGGGAATTAAATGAACGACTGTGATAAATAAAAATTACTTTCTCCTAGAAGGCAATCAGTTTTTTGTTTTTTTTTTTCCGGCATTTTCTGGTGTTCGAGGGTTGTTCAAATAAAGCTCTGCCATGTCGCCATCATCCATAGCACCTTCACACCGCCACGGCCTTTCCACAGTTTATGCGGCGGAGAAATCTGATTATATTCCGTATATTCTGTCTGTTATTTTCTTTTTTTTTGGGATTATATTCATAAGTCATTATGGTTTCCTTCTTGTACACATAGATTTAAAGATATACTTTTCGCCGAGGAGGAGCAAACTAGCATTAAAGAAGAGCCTCGACTTGATGGAGAGCGAAGAAGAAAAATTGTTCGTAGCAAAAGAAAAGAAATAACAACACGAAGACGAAGATGATTGTACTCATTCATTATTCGCTTGTTGACTTCGGTAATATGAATGTGCTTGTGCCTCATCGCGGCACGAGCCAATATCTTCATTTAATATGTTTCTTTGCACGCGAATCACTTTAAGTCGTGTTCATTTCTTTACAATGTTCTTAAGCGAGCGGCCTACACTACATCAGCGCTCGGATTCGACTCACCGCCCGCTGGCTGCCTTCTAATGATGTTTTTCATAATTACATGTTTTTTTTTTGTTTTAAATCACCTGAATCACCTGAAGTTTGTATGATTCCAAAAAATGGTAGGAAACCTTCCTCAGGTGCAAATAGTTTCAAATCAAAATTCTTGAGGCTGGTTCAACCTGCAAGGTCTTAACATTTTTAGTTATACACGTACCAACCACATCGCACTTTTTTTTCTCAACAAAAAAAACGATTTGGGTTAGTATATGGTATGTACTCTTGTTATCCGAGTTTTTTGACCAAAAAAAATCTATGTTAATGATGACGAAATACGATTTGACACCTCCAGAACCCAAAAACAAAGTGGTCGAGAAAAAATGTCTGTACAACCAAAAATGTACGTCCGTATATCTTGTCCTAAACGGCTTGTTTTCCTTATAACCTTCATAGATTCAGCTTCAATCGTCAAAAATCTTCCAATATTCTTCTTCCAATATCATAAGAAGTTATTAAATATTATTTTCAAAAAAAAAAAAAAAAACTTTGAATGATCAGAAAACGGTTCTTTTGAAGAGAATTAGTCATGAAAAATTGCCTTAAACGATAGCCAAGTTAAACCATTTTCTTAATTCTTCCAAATCAATCAATATCTAAATTGATCTCTTATTTATCAATTTAAATCTATTGCCACTGGTCTTTGCTGCCAGACAACATAATTGCCTCTCCGAGGTTTCCATGTGTGAGTGTGTGTGTGCTTTTTTTTATTTTTTTGGATTCTACTCGTTATGCTCGCGATATTATGATATTATGTGTTTTACAGTATGCTTTACAGTCCAAGCGTATCAATTTAAATTATTTCACCGCAGCACCGACGGCCTACAATAGGTGGAATTGAATCTGGCCAGTGGCCACAAAGGGTCCCTCCATAACTCATGGCTTCATGAAGTCACTTTAATTGTTTGCACCGTCCGCGCCGGCCAGTACTTATTCTATGGGGAATTACGTTTTGTCCATGAGTAATTATTTGGTTCCATCTTGATTTAAACATCCATTCGGTGGAAACTGGCATATATGGCGAGCAGTTAATTGTATGAGCGTATGTGGGCGATTGTATCAAATTCCCGTTAACTCTTGCTGTTTAATTGATTGATGGAGCAAGGACATTTTCGGGAGCTATCATCAACCCAATTTTGTTTGTATTCTGATCACTCATTGCAGTCATAAGTGCATGAAGCCGTTCCCACCAGAATTCGGGATACAATTTCAATTGAACACACGAAAATCATTTGTAATGAAATCCTTAAGTGTTTTTTGAATTTTTTGAATTTTAATGTTTCCTTAAATATCCATGGCTTAATCCAATCCGAAATTGGATTATAATGTTTATTGTCTTGAGCACAATATGGATTTGGATATTTTGTTTTATTAAAATCCACCAAGAATGCAGACTTCTCCTAAATTAATAATTTTTTAGTTAAACATTTTCGTTTTAACAGATAAAAGGAGTAAACAAATTTTTTTGTTTAATAAAAACAAAACAATTAAAACGTACAAATGACAAGGTTTTCGACACCTGACTTTTTTGCAATTCTCTATACACGAAAAAGCTGGGCCAGAAAATAAATGCAACAAATTGTGGTACAACAAATTCCTAGAATCATTTTTTATTCGTTTCTGCTTTAGCAGAATTTGTGGTAAATAGATTTTACCGTTAAGTGCGAGCTCAGCGAATGTGGCCTTGAATATGTTTGGATGAAATGATCTCTTGGAATTGGAATTTGTTTAACAAAAAAAAAACAGAATCATATTTCACCAGACAAAAACTTGGAATATTAAATGATTGAAGAGTTTTTGGTAATTTCACCATTTTTCCACATTTTCTATCACCCATATGAGTGCATATGATTTTTACTTAGAATGATGCAAATGACTATATGACCCAATGTCCTTGTCAGCTTCCTTTTGGCGTTTGGCACTTTCAAGCTTCTGCCTAATTACATCAATAGGTGACGCAACAAGTCAACATATAAACATAAAAATCCGTTAACCATTATCTATGGCAACAATGTGCCTTTGTTTTGCCCGAAATTGAATGAAAACCGCCGACCTGTGCATCAACTGCGCAAATTCATACATTAACATACATATATGCTTTCTGTTACAATATAACATTGATGCAATTGTTATGGTTGTTGCCACTCCAAAAAAAAAAAAAAACAACAAAAAAATTGCAAGGCGGCACACGCTTCCATCCAGCCCATCCACCCCATCCATCATGCAGACGACCAGCGATGTCGGCTGACTCCTGGATGGGGTGCGAACTGTTGGTTGGCTATAACTCATTTCTCTGTTGCATTTGAAATAGAAAAGAAGTCCATTACTAATTTAGTATTATTATAAACTACTTTTTCTTAATGCTTTCGATGCTGAATTCCATGCAGCGTCTAAGAGCAGTGCTCCTCCATGCATATACCACTCACTTACGCCAAATGGTTAATCATTTTCATAACTCTTTTTATGCATTACGCGCGTCTGCACGCGCCGCGACTTGCCACGTGCCGTTATATGCATACATCTATGTATATTAATGCACATGACAGCGAACTGCTTACGCTAAATCTACGTGTGTTCTTGTTCCAGCAGCTTAACGTTCTTGTACTTGAGTCGCTTTTCATATTCGCGCGCGCCACCTTTCTTATGCCATTTCATGCTTCTGGATTAGCTGGCAATCGTCATTGTTGTAGACGGGGCAGTCATACACTGAATTTGGGCATTTCTTGCCACAATAGGAAAAAAATTCATTTGCGTTGGGCTTAACTTACAGAATCATGAAAAAAAATTACCATAATGAATTTCATTAGGGTATGAATTAATTACATCTACTTTTGACCATGAAAATTCGCAAATGCCATGGATTGACCCTCCTAACAGTAAAACTCCAAAAAAAACGTCCCTTTAATCAAACATTTCCAATAAAATCGATAAAAAACCATCGAACTGGAAGGATATGTTGACCTTGAACAGTGGCCGTGTCCTTTTATAGATTTTCACGAGGCTGGTTGAGTGTCATTCATGAACTGCCACAGTCCAATGCATTGCAGCAGCACTGAATTCCTGAATACTTACGGTGCAGAAAACCCGAAAAAAAAAACAGCAACAACAACAACAGCCACAAGAAGAAGAGCAAACGGATTCAATGACTTCGAAAGAATAAAAATACAGCCAACGCTTCAGTGAAGCGAGCATTTAACCTTAACCTAGAGGACCACAATAGGCTCCAGTGAGCGTCTCAGCCACCGATCAATGAAAGTTATGCAAAATGTCAGTGATATGGTTAGAGGTAGTGAGTGACCTCAACCCGCTGGAGGTGTTGCATAAATTGAGCATAAGTTTTCTTCTTTTAAATGGATGTTTTTGTTTTCCGGATAATTGCATTTTATTTAAATAAACAAAAACGGTTCTTGATAATCCTTCAATC